>JAOSBL010000210.1:24994612-25006742 GCA_027568915.1 Erythroxylum roraimae
AGGACGTCGCGAAAGCCTTATACATTTCGCGACGTCTGATACAAAGACGACGCGGAATGTGTATTTTTGTTGTAGTGAATTAAAACCTAACATTTTTAAAACATTCAAAACATACTCTAAGTTAATAGAAAATTTAACGACTTAACTTTTCATCAATTAAATACCATATGAGTATTGACATAATATTAGTTTTTATTTTTAAATAAAAGTGAACCTCACTATTATATAACAAACGAGACTCATTAAAATGTATAATAGTGGATTACACTGCCACGTTACAAGTGTGATTCACTGTTTGAAATGTGTAAAAGTGGGTTCCATTGCTACGTGGTAGTGAGACCCACTTTCTAATTAATTTTTAAAAACTAATTATGTGATAGTAAAACCTACTTTTTATTTAAAAATATAAAAATAATGTTATGTCAACATAGGCATAATATTTAATTAATAGAGAGTTAACTCTGTGAAATTTTCCATCCATTTTTTAAGATGTTAAGATTTAATTTGAGCGCTTCAAAAGTTTACGATTCTAGTCATTTAATCTTATTGGACTCATTATAGATTATCACCTAATAAGTCATTTAAGTCTCTTGGTAGGTTAACACTAAACAACTCGCCAACTTATAAATCTAAAAGCAAAACTCTAACAATGCATATGACTTCAATAATTCAAAAGGACTAAGCATTCAATATTTTATTAGCATAAATCATAAAGCAAATGTGCTTCATAAGTTTACACTATATTTAATAATACAAAACCACGCTCAAATTTTGTTAAGTCCTTACCTTCTTCCTTTATGACTTCTTTACCTAAAAAATATAGACAAAGTCAATAATACACACCAATTAGGAAAAAAGTTATAAATAAAATAGAGAAAAACTACACTTCACTACTTTATATGCAACTAATACCATATTTGTGTATCCAGTGTTACCAATTACTCTAAAATGCATATTAAGAAAATCATAAGAAATATATCTAAAATAATTTTACTATAAAAAATGACAATATTCACAAATTAATATTGTTGCGTATCTATTCAGGTAAACTCTGAATATAAGTACCATTTAATCAATCAAATGGTTTATGCCTTATTCTATAATCACATATTGGTGTCAACCAACTAAATGGTATTACCTCATATTGGGATCAAAAGTAGGTCTCAACCAATCTAATAACATATCTGTCTTATTTTGGTGGAAGATGAAAATCTGAAGGATGTGGTTTCACAAAATCTTGTTATGCCTCATTTGCTTTGAAATGTTTCCGTCGGTTGCTTGACACAAAGCAACTCTGTCAACAACTGTTAATTTTTTAGAAAAATTAAATAAGCAATCAACAAAACGACAACCAAGATTGGTAACACAGTTCGACATATCTTGCCTACATCTATGGGGCCCTCATCTAGCTTAATCACTTTCACCAAAGAACAATAGTTTTACACAAGGCTTTACAGAGCTGACACCATTCAGCCGTTGACATTATCTACTCGTTCTCACACCCTGTGAAAATATTTCACTCCTAATAACATGGCCTAAAAAAGTCATACAAATAGTTAAGAAAAACGCAACTGTCCAAGATGGATAGAATCCCTGAAAAATCCAGTTACCTTAGATATCAACAATCACCAAAATAAGCTTTCGAAGATATATCTTGAGATATGGTGATGTTCCTATACATGTTCCTCATTGAGATATGGTGATTTTATCTCAAATAAATCCTATCTTCACTAGGATTCTATCCTTCATGTAATCTTATCTTCAGACTCCCATATAAGCTAGATTACTTATCATAATGATATACCACAATTATCCAACTATGTCCATTTACGAATAATGCTCAAAATTAATTAATAAGATATCCTAAGACATATCTTAACATAAGATATTAGTCTCGTTCAACTACCATACATCATATAACTTAAACGTAACATAATACAATTAAAGTTATGCTCAAATACTGACAATGTCATACATCACACACATTTTTCAAAATACCGACACTCAAAAAGTCACTCTCTATAAGGAATTCAAAACTATAATTAATTTTCATGTAAATTAACACATTTTAATAAAACCTAACAACCTACCAAATTCTAAATTATGTTGTTACCTTAAGTTGGGACTTTCCACTATTCTACACAAACTTAGAAATTATAATATACCAATGTTTTATAAACATAAATATGGAATTTAAAATAGATAAATAGTAATATAATCAATATAGAAAGTCCTAATAGATATATATTACTTTGATACAAGAGGCACTTTAAAATCCCTTAACAAAGTAAAATAATCGTGCAAGTACCTCCAAAAACTTGCTAGAGGCATACAAATTTCTCTGTTGGGGCCTGTGCACTGCACGAGCTAGTCAAGTCTGCTATGGATGTGCACTCAAGACAGTGGGCGTGTGACTCACATGCACCCATTGTCCTCTCCAAAAGCGTCTACCACGTTTTTGTGAATCGCTGCTCCTTGTTTTCAAACAGACGTTCCCATGTTTCTCTTACTGCTTCCCCACGTTTCTTCTGCAATCACCTCCCACATTGTGTCATCCGTTCCTCAATCATTGCACTACCTTCTCTATTACTCCTTAGGTTGCCTAATTTCAGCCGCTAGTCGCCCCTCTAGTGGACTCCACCATGCTACAATGGGCTACCCAAGTGATGTCATCCATAGCGTTGCCTGTGGCATCGTGAGCGAAGACTAGGTCACCAGTCAATGACACCCTCGTCGTCTGATGCTATAGATGGATGATAATCGTCCATCTGATTCGTGAAACACAAATAGTAAAATGCAACAAACACAAGCAGAAATAGGGAACCAAAAGCAAAACCAAAGCAAGGATTTTTAGATAACCACATTCAAGAATAAGTTAAGTTCTAGAAAAGAAACATAAATTTGGAAGCCTAATTCATCAATTCCAGAACACAACTACATAGGCAGTAAATGCGCATAGAGGAAAAAAATTTCTAGATGCAAAAACAAATAGGCAAAAGATGAGTTATATATGCTTCATTGGGCTTTTGATTTTCAAAAATCAAAACGCAAAGAGCAATGTGGAACCAATTTCCATAAGCAGTCAAAACATTAGTTAAGGAAACATGTAAAACAGTGGCGTAATATGCAATATAATCGCAATCATACACAAAAACAAAAGCTTGAACAGTCTTGGAAATAATTTCCATAAGTGGTCAAAAATAGGCCGGATACAGACAAAAGGAGTATCGTAAAATCTTATTTTTTAAATCAAAATCAATAACAATCAAGCACTAATCCAAGTTAAACAATTAACGTGGCTCTAATACTATTGTTGGAATCCAACTGTGATCGAATCATGGACGTTGTAGAAAAACAAAATTTTTATAGATTCCAAGTGGATCCCGATAATTGAGTAACTTGAAGAAAACATCAATACGAATCATAAGAAATCAAATGTCTAGCTTCTGATGGTATCCACAAAGCAATTTATCAAAACCTTTTTTAGAGGAAAAAAATAGAAGTTCTAGCTTCTAAACATTCATCCTATTAATAGAAAAATCATTAGGATTTTTAATTTTTATTAAAATCAAATTATTTAATTATAATCAAATTCTAATTCTAATTAATTTAATTTTAATAAAATCAAATATAATATATTTGATCCCTAAAGTTTCTCAAACTTTATAATTAAGTTCAACTTAATTAAATTGATTTTCTTTCACAAATTGCTCTTTAATGTATGACCCATTAGGTTCCTAATATGTTGGCAATTATTATAAATTCTAATTATAATTTGCAATTAGAATCAAATAAATTAAAACTCCTTTTGATTTATCTTTACTTTTTCAATCAAACAATTTAGAATCATAGATCAAGATTAACATCTAGCAGCATGTTATGACCACCTAAATATCAGGAATATAAAAGTGGTTTGACTTAACCTGTGCATGTATGGTTATGATGTATAATTTAATCCTTTCGTCATTAAATAATTCAATTGGACAGAGTATGAATATAGTATCTAATCTTTGGGTTTAATTATGTTCATTCTTGCTAATTAGTAATTCATTTATAATTGAAATTTGAAAACACCTTTTCAAATGTCAATTCACTCTGGCCAAAGAATTCCATAAATCACTACTAATCAGGAATAATAGAATATTCTCTCTAATTACTTTAGAGTGACGAATCCTTTATTATCTTATTCAACTATCTCAATAAGTAGCATCAAAATATAGTAATTCTCTCATGAGATAACTTGGTAATCTTAAGTCTAAGGATTAATTATACAACCATCATTATGAGGAAATCCACAGACACATAAGTAATACTTCGTTTGAGATTCTCATAGTCTGGTCAATTCAGTGACTTATTCTCTAATAATCACCCACACATTAATTTAAATATCTCCATACTTCAATTTATGAGATCAATTGCTTTCTTCATAAAAAAGAAACATAATGTGTTCTAGTTTTACCGTTTCAACAATATCCTGTCTTAATGAAACTACAACTAGGAACATGTAGGAACAATATATAAATGTAAATTGAATATCACAATTATGATATCATCATAATTTCAATTACATAGTAATTATTCCAGGGATTTTACCTTTAGTATTAAAACATCAAATGTAATAAATTAATACATAAAGATAAAGAAAGACTTTTTCATTAATTAAAAATAATATCATACATTAATTTGCTTCCAATTGATTGGTTGCAAGGACATAAACTAATAATGGCACTAGGGGTTAGGATTACCATGCGTAAGCATATACCATTGGAGGTTATGTGTAAAGCTCACCCAATAGTGAAGAAAATTATTTCTTGAATATGTGTAACCTCTTACCCTCCAGCACATGGAGCAATTTTATGTTCTCCTTATTTCAACTTAATCTTTCTTATTCTTCAATAAATAATCATCCTTGGTGCTGAATAATCCATTCATGTGTAACCAAGATTGTCCTATGTGTTAAGATATATATTAAGATATCTTAATTAGTTTATTTTGAGCATTATTTGTAATTGGACATCTTTGGTTATTTGTGGAATTTCTTTATGACAAATATTCTACCTTATATGGAATTCTTTGAAGATAAGGTTTACTTGGGATAAAATCCTAGTAAAGAGAGGATTTAATTGGAATAAAATCACCATATACTGATTAAGATAAGATGCATATTTTTAGTAATTTTTGGACTCTTCTTGATAGCCTATTTTGTTAATCATATTTATCTAAGGCAGTTGGATATTTTTAGTGATTATTATCCAAATTGGGTAGCTACGTTCTCTATCTATTGCATGATTTTTTTAGGCTATCTGGTTTTTGTTTTTGGGGGGGAAAACGTTTAACACTTTTTGAGTGGATGCAACTTTTTTATTTATGACATTTCAGTGATGAAATTTTTTTTCATTTGTTTAGTTTTCGTGGTTGTTGTGCATGGGATGCTATAGTGACAATATCGAAGACTCACAACAGATTTCTTGGCGGACAACTTCCTATACTTTCGTTGATGAAGCTCCATATTTAGGCGAGTTGTTTTCTAAAGTGTTGTCCTCACTTATGTCTTTATTGTTTCAATCACTTGAGTTGTTCAATTATCATCTTTATTATTAAACATTATTGTGAAAATCCTCTGTTGAGGTGAGCAGGAGGTGATAGTGTTATTAGGAGTGAAAAAATTTCATGGGATGTGAGAACGAGTGGATAGTGTCAAGGGTTTAGTGGTGTCGACTCACAACGAGTGGATAGTGTCAAGGGTTTAGTGGTGTCTGCTCAATAAAGTCTTATATAAAACTATTGTACTTTGATGATTAAGCTGGGTAAGAACCCCGCAGACATAGGTAAAGTGTGTCAAACTGTATTACTACATCTCGGGTGTTGATTTGATTATTTTGTGTTTAATTTGTTTGTTTTTGTTTATGCTGGAAAGTTAACAGTTGCTGACACGGTTGCTTTATATTAAGTAACTGATAGATATAGTTCAATGCAACTGCGGTAGAACCAGATTTTTATGAAACAACATCCTTTTGGATTTTCAATTGGTATCAGCACGAGGATCACTGAATCAAAACTTGGTATGTCAAGTTGGTGCAGATCTGTGTTTCATAATTATGGATACTATAGAAGAGGCATCAATCACTAGGTCACCATTGCTAGATGGTTCAAATTATCCTACGTGGAAATCACAGATAAGAGTATTCATTCAGGCAGAAGGAAAAAAATATGGAACTTGGTTTTAAATGGCTGGACATATCCAATGACAGCTAATGAAAAGGGAGAAGCAATACTTAAAGATCCATCTGAATGAACAAGGGCTGAAGAAGAGGGAATGTTTGGAAATTCTCAAGCCATACATGTCATCTTTAGTGTAGTTGATGAAGGTCGCTTTGCTATGATATCAGCTTATGAATCGGAAAAAGAAGCGTGGGACACTTTGCAAACAATACATGAGGGATCAAAATCTGTGATGGCTTCGAAACTTCAAATGTTGGCTGCTAGATTTGAAGAGCTAAAGATAGATGAAAGTGAAACTATTGGAGACTTCTATGAGAGACTGTGTGACATTGCAAACCAAGCATATCAATTTAGGAAAAAATATTCAAATTTGAAACTTGTCAAGAAGACATTAAAATCATTGCCTCCAAGATTCATACCGAAAATTATAGCCATCGAAGAAGTCTATGATATTAATGAGTTATCTTTGGATACGGTAATTAGAATTGTAACTAACTTTGAGATGAATTTGTTGAGAGATAAGCGAGAGAAGAACAAAGGATTGGTGTTGCAAGCTGAGGTTGAAAAAGCTGCGAATAATTCAGAAGATGAATTCGATAAGAATGAGGATATGGTGTTATTAACAAGAAATTTTAGCAAGTGGTTAAAGAAGCTGAAGAAAGATAGACCCAAGTTTAAGAAGAATGGAGGGAGCTCATCAAATAATAATTTCAAACAACAAGCTAAAATTAAAAAGGGTGAAAGACAGTTGTAGAAAATTTAATGTCATAAATGTCAACGCTTTGGACATGTGCAAGCAGAATGTGAAACACTTTGAAGAAAAGAAATGAGAAGTCTTACATGATTACTTGGAGTAAGAATGAATCTAAAAGTGAATATGGTAGTAAAGACAAATTTATGAGTAATCATGCTTTGTTAATTGCTTTATATAGCAGAAGTCCAGTTACTTACTTAACAGCAACCAGAGAAGAAACTGATGGGGAAAATGAAGTTAAATCAATCTAAAATTCATTTACCAAAACCATTTTACTAAGGAGTATAAGGGTAAGAGATGCGAAAGGTAATGTCATAGGTGTAGATGTATTGGGCAAATGTGTCTTTGATGAATTCATGAGCTCCATTGCATTAAAAGGTTCTAATAAGGGTGAAAAAAAATTAAGTGGTAATTTTGAAATTTTAAAACAAAGTAGTGCATGAACATTTTAAGCTTAGGGGAAAGTCCATGTATATCAACTAAAATTAATAATAATAATAATAAATTATTGATAAATGAACAAAATAAATTAAATGGTGAGGGTCCCAAAGATCACCATGAACATGTTGTAAAAGTTTTGTAGAAACACGAGAAGATAAATGGAGTAGAAGACTAATACTTTTTCCTTACAGACAAAAGATAAAGACATTATAACATTTAATTGAATAATTAAAAATTGGATAAACTAGAGAGTTTATATCAACAAGGATGACCAAGATTTATTGCCACATATCAAGCGAAATAGGAGTGATTATGAAAGTCACAAGATTTTCTGAAATGCAGAGGAATCTTTACTAGATAGAAATTATCGTGGATGGGACTGGAAATGAGTGGTATCTTATAGTTGAGATCCTTCACAATATACTAAAAGGGTTAAATTTAATGAGATAAGAGTTGTATGTAACCAATTTGGATATAGAAAATAAAACATTGTTAAGGTAAAGTGGTTGAGTGCGGGTAGGAAATGTTAAGGTACTGACGTAAAAAAAAGGAGAGTATGTACATTACTGATAATTACTTAGTTTGAACCTTCATATGGTACTTAGTTTGAACCTTCATATGGTTTGACAATTTCCATAAGTTAAAGATCAGACGTCATGTAGATGATAAAATTAATGTCTGGTAAACATTCAGCAACATCACTGGAATAAAGATGTCAAATGTCTATATGAGTATGAATACTCATGATAAAGAAAGTCGTGGTGAAGTCATCGAGTTTTTATTGGGGGCTCATATTGACAATTTCTAGATTATAAGCAACTAAAATGGCAATATATATCAATGTATCCCTATTTTTAACAAGTTTGAAATTGTGGTAGGGGTTTATTATAATTGGACCATGGAGATATGGATTTGGTTTAGACAATTGGTATTAGTATTGCAGTTGAATTTAGGAAAAGAAGTTTAGGTGTGGTTAGTATAATGAGATGGGTTGGTTTGAGAACCTAAGGGCCCATAAGGGAGTGTTTGCATTAGTTATTGGGCTTGACGGCCTATGAGAACTCACAGCCCATCAATGGTTATTTGGATTAGGGTTCCCGTTACACGATTTCTGAGCATAGATGCTTTTTTCACTAGCGTTGTGTCTCTGACCAGCGCTGTGTGAAGCTGAGCCACCACTGTATAAAACAGCAAATGCCTGCAGGGGAGGGTGGTAAATGAAGGGAGATGAGTGGATTAATGTTTACGTAAAGTTGTTGTGATTTTTTATTTTTAAAAATAAGAAATAATAATACTATTTAATTAAACATGTTTTAAAGATTTGTTTCTTTTTTTTTATAAAAATTGCAACAAAAAATAGAGAAAAATAGAAATAAATACGTCTTAAATTTTTGTTTCACCTAGCAAGTTACATCAACAATATTAACATTAATAGAAATACTAAAATTGAAAAATTAAATATTTAATTTACATTTTTTAAATTTAAATTAAAAAATTAAGTAATTTTTTTTAAATTATTAATAATATATACTCAAACTTGAATCGGAGACGTCAAATATTAAATACATTTAATAGCCCATTTTCCTGACTGAGCCACCTAAACAGGAGCATAATTATGAGCTGATGTGACTGATTAATAAGGAATTGTTTCTAAGATTAGTGATATCATAATTCATTTTTGTTTGGATTACTGACGTGAATTAGATAATCATGTTTTCATATATCGTAATTTAAACTTTAGACAAACATTTTTTACTACTAGAGTTTTGAAATCTTATAAATAAAAGGAGATCCCTGCTTCCCTCACATTAGATCAACTCCTCGGTATTTGGAGTTTAAGACGACCTTTACAAGACCTTCACTTTAAGTTTCATAATTATGGCAATTGAGGGGTTTATCACCATTAAAGTGGTCATTTATTGCCATTATCTCTTCAGATCCTTTTCATAGGGCTTCAAGTAACCTGTGTCGTGTTTCCTAATTCCTTTGTTTTAACAACATCCAACTTTTCTAATTTTTTTCTCGTAATTATTATATAATTAGATATTATTTAGAAAATATGGGCACGAAAAAAACGGCACAGATAATTTGAATCTTTTACAGGCCACTCATATCATTGTATGGACATAATTAGTCAAATAGTTTCTCGAACCTGCCTCTGGTAGTATGGCCATAAATATATTTGCTAACGTGAGAAAGAAGAGTAATTGCTATATAAAATTGTATAGAATAATCTGGCTTAGCTGAATAAGAACAAGAATTCTATCAGTTTCACCGAATATAGAGCTGGCTACATGTTGGGATGAATGGACGTAACATATTGTAGACATGACAACAACAGTACAACACGAAAGATACAGTGATTTTTTTTCTTAATTGGTGTATTGTCAACTATGGGAGGTAGAAAGGTGCATAATTAAAGAAAGTGACAATAGCAGTGACAGAAAGATACATCACTAAACAAAGTGACAATAATAGGAAAAGAAAGGCTCGGAATTCTTTGTTTGTGTGATAGAAAATGGGAGGTGAATAATTTAACGAGAGCGACGAGAAAATATCGTTAGGACCATATCTTGGTTACATTCTGACGGGGATAGGAGAAATGTAATGTTGGTTCAAGAACCTATCAAAATAGATTTTCAGGAACCAAAGGTAGCCTTCGCACGACGTAACAAGTAACGATCGTATCCGGATTAAACGTGAAAGAGTAATAAATAAATAAATGCAGAAAATACCTGATTTCGGTTTCATAATATCAAGCGAACTTTTCAAAGTCGAAACGAGTACGAATTCACCGCCGTTTTCACATGAACTGTTCACAGGAATGTAGTCAACGTCTTTCTACAGTTTTTAAAAAAACTTAAGCTCTCTTAACGGGTCAGAAAATTCTTATACTTACGAATGATATGAGCAACAACAAAAAACTTTAACCTTTATATATAGTTTTTATATCGAGCTTTCCCATCATAGGTTCGATATGGCTCTAGTCCATACTAATCGAGATCCTTTTTTTACTTGGATTTCGACCAATTGATTTAGATTATTTATTGGGTCACTTTATTATCTTTTGCCAGATTAAATTACGTAACTTAACCGATAAGTTTTTGAAAAATCGAAAAATGCAATTAAATGTTGTCCAACTTGACAGGAAAAGTCAAAATTATCTAACTCACAAAACCCATTCCCAGCCGTATTTTACTTCCAAGACTTCTATAACTAATATCCAATTTGCATAAATGATATGTTGAAACAAATAAGGCTGGTTGATATGCAAACCAGTGTCACGCAAACATCTTACGGTATTTAAGTAGGTTTTAATTCTAATAAAGTAACGGGAGACAGATATCTATTTTCTTAATTTGAAACAAAACCTTTGCCTTATATTAATATGAAGGTAAAAAGTGTATTTTTTATTATAAAATTCTTATTAAAATATAATTTAAATTCTAACATTTTAAATTATGTGGGTCAAAAATGACTCTGTAAGGTTATGTACTCCTAAATACCTGAAGGTCTCATTCTCGTAAAAAATGACGCAGCAATGTGGAGTCCTGCTTGATACGTCTCACTCAATTGGGCTTGTCGTTGTCTATTCAATTAATTCTAGCTATGAAATTATGACATCTGAGTTTCGAGATTATAAACTGTTGTTTAATACACTTTGCCCGGAATGTGCTTCTTAGCAAAGTACATTCAAGTAGTATCGTAGGATTATATGTTTATAAAAAATTAAATTTATGACAAATCATATTAATAAAAATTTAATTTTATCTTAAAATTTTAATTAATAAAATTTAATTTGAACATTTTAAAAATTAAAAAATTATTTTGAACTATAGTTAAAATCTAATTGTGAAAATCTTAATATTAAAATGTATTTTTTAACTCATACACGTCCGTATCAATAAAAATAACAGAAAATATTTGATAGATTATGAGTGTACAGTACACTAAATATCTTCAAACATGTTGATATCTAATCATGTGACTTTATACTGGCACCAATTCTTTTTCAGGAAAAATATCTACATACTGAAATTCTAAAAAGGATATTTGTTTGCAAATGTAATGCAAGGAAGTTGGAGAATCAAAATGATTTATTATTGTTCAGAACAAATGCTACCTAAACCTGCCCTCTCTTGGGATGCACGTCTCGTTCAGAATAGAGATAAGGTTTCAGATATTTACATGCGTTATCTTGTCCTTGTGTTCGAATAAAATACTACAATCAGAATTATTATTGTTCGATAATGAAGCCGACAGAGATATATAATTTCTATGATGGAAACGTTTGTAGTGAAGGGAACGTCGGTTTTCGATGGGCCATTATCTGATTGAAAGGATCGATACCATTGGACAAACAAAACTTTGACGTCTGAAACGTCTTTCTAATAAGTCCACTAGAAATAACTTGATCTTGAGAGTAGAATCTAACTTTTTTCATTTTAATTTTTGATAGAAAAAGAGATGCATCTTGTAGATGAGATTCTGCAAATTTCTTTTCTTAGTTTTCTATTATTTTTTATGATTTATTTTATTATGAAAAAATGGTTAAACTGTTGTATTTTAGGGATCTGATTCAATTATCATCACTACAAGAAAAGGAGGCCTTTTGCGTCGTTTTTTAAACGTCGCAAAAGGCAATTTGACGTCGTAGAAAACCTATCCTCGACGTCTATTAGAACGTCGCAAACAACGTCGTGGAAGGTAGGG
>JAOSBL010000210.1:25080327-25090975 GCA_027568915.1 Erythroxylum roraimae
GGGATGAATTTGGCCCTCCGTGTTCTGGGATTAACGTTGGCCACGTTAATTCAATGCTTCGAATGGGAAAAGGTTTGCGAAGATGAGGATATTGACATGACAGAGGGGAGAGGAATTACTATGCCAAAGGTTGTGCCATTGGAGGCCATGTGCAAGGCTCGTCCCGTTATGAATACTGTTCTATCCTTAACTGATACTATCATGTATGAGAACAGTTGAGGAATTTGTGCTGCCTCCACAACTCAAGTATAAGAGAGACAGTGCTGTTAAAAAAAATAGGGCGAGATCGATTTCAAAAGATCACATTAAATTTTATATTATGATTAATGCTTAAATATAAATCTTATCTTATTATGTAACTTGATCATTTTTTGACGTTTCTCTTAATCAGTTATTCAAATTAGTTCAATGCAATTATCATAGTCACGTACATGTCTGACCTCTAATCATATGCATACAAGCAAATTGATAGAATTCTACAAGTAGTTTAAAGAGAGAATTAGTCAAGAAATGCTACCATCTTTAGAGCCTAAACTTATTTATAATAAAGTTTGGACTTTTTAATGATAATAAAAGTTTAGATTTAATTAAACTTTAATTAGAATTATAGTTATTTTTAATTAATTTGGTCCATATAAGATCCAATATTGCATAATAGTTTTTATTTATTAAATATCTCATATTTAATCCTAAAAATTTTTAAACTTTATAATCAAGTCTAACTTGATTAAATAATTTATATTTATAGATCAAGATTGACTTCTAATAATGCATTATGACTACCTAAATATTACCCAATCTTTATGTGCGTAATTTTTTCTTATAATTTAATCATTCACTACAAAAAAACAACACAATCTGTGACGCTTTATTGATAAAACGTCTCGAGGTCACGAAAAGTTCGAATTTCCTGCGACATTTTATGGAAACGTTGCAGATTTGTAACACTTTTTGCGACGTTTTTTATTAAAATGTCACGAAATAATTCTTCCATTTATTGTGAGCCTACTCCAACACTAAGAGATGTCGCATCTGCGCCTATTACTCATCCTAGAGATAAGTATCTACAACTTTTGCGTATGCGACGTAATATTAGTTTTCCATCAACTTCTTAAGAGATGCCTCCATCAACTTCTTAAGGGATGCCTCCAGCTTCTTATAATCAGCCACCAGTAAAGGACACAAGCCCCTTTCCTAGTATTAGTACTACCTCTACAAGCACTGCAGGTATGATCTTTCAAATCACATTGGTGAAACATATAAATTTAATAATTTTGTTTATCTAACCAATTAAGAGTATGTTATATGCTTATTCTAAAATATTCCTTTGCTATATTTTAGGATCCACGATTGATCCGAAAAAGACAAAGCGTGTCACAAAAGGACATAGATTGGCAAAGATTAATAAGGCGATAGGTAAGAGATTGGAGATAGAGATCTCCCCCGCTCAAGGACGACCAACCAACTCCATACAGTCTGCCAAATTATCAAGTGAGATTGGTGTGCTATCCCGGACTTCCTTACCTGTAAGAACAAAATGGAAAAAATAATTAATGAGGAGTTGGACATTGCATTTAATAAGTTAGACGTAAGTATTATAAAACTATTTAATTTGTACGTGTTTTCCATATGCCTAAAGCTTTGACCAATAATTTATAATTTTTTGCAGCAAAAGTTGAAAGTCAAGGGAATGAAGATAAACAATGAAATACATGCTGTTGTCAAGAAGTTTTTTTCTTTAAGGTCTAAAGATCAAAGTTTTCATTTAAAAAAGCATTATCCCAAGCACGGAAAGGATGTTAAGCCGCATAATGTGATCATGGCGGAGTGGATGGATTTATGTGAATATTGGGAGCAATCAGCTGCAAAGGTTACTTAATTTGATCACAAAACTTAATTTCACAACTTTATTCACAACTGTTTATATTATTTATGAATTGTGATTAATAGATGTTATAATAGATTTTGTTACGTTTACGATTAGGAAAAAAGTCAAAAAGCCAAATTGGCGAGGAGTCAGGTCAAATGTTAACCAAACTCCAGCTCCAAGGCCTTTGTAGTGATATGGCATGAGATTGTGAGTTATTATCTTTTTAATTATATTTTACTTTGATTGACATTTCAAATTTTATAATTAATATTACTAGTAATATATGTCTATACAGCATAGTGACAAAGATGGAGAAGAGTGTGACCGGATGAAGCTATGGTATCACACTTATTATGATGAAAACAAATGTCAATGGACAACTACTGAATACAGAGAAAAATACGTGAGTACATAGTTCATTTACAAATATTTATTAAATGAGACTGTGTTTCTAATTAATTTTTAATTTTTCAAGAATTAATGTGTAAGGAATTGGCAGATTCAATAGAACAAGGTCATCCGATGACAAAGGATCAAATGTGCGACAAAGTCTTGGGCATGAGATCATATTACGTTGTTGGCATGGGAGTTGGGCCTCGACCACAAGAGAAGACTTCGGTTAGAAAGAGATTTCGAGACGAACTAGACGAGTCGAAGAAGGTTAATCAGGAGTTGCAGTCTCAAATCGATGAATTAAATAAAAAAGTTGAACAAATGTAGAATTGACTAACTACCGAAGTCGAACAACAAAGAATTGAATTTGAACAACAAAAAAAGCTCTTGGACCTTTTATGTTCTACACATAATATTCGTTTAGGTTAGATATATGTACTCATTTTGACATATTATATACTTATGACTATTTATTATACACTTATAATGTACTTTTGATATTAATTAGTATATTATGACATGTTTGCGAATTGCAATTAAATAATACATTGTCTACAGGTATGAAATTCTTGTAATACAAGAATAATTATTTAAATTAGTGATATACTAAAAAAATTAAAAAATTATTAAATAAATAAAATTTATAAATAATATTGAATAGTTATTAAACAAATAAGATTTATATTTATTAAAATTAAAAATTATTAAATTAAAATAATTTTCAAAAATGGAAAAATAATAATTAAAAAATTACTATCATCGACGTTTTTTGTCGAAACGTCGCGGAAAGAGCAATCTTTTAGTGACGTTTTTTAAAACGTCGCGAAATGTCCGTGTTTTTCGTGACTTTTTATGAAAAACGTCGCAAAAACCTGTTGCCTACACCACATTTGGTGACGTTTTTTGTGACTTTTTTAAAAATGTCGCAGATTGCATTTTGTGACGTTTTTTGAGATTTTATGACGTTTTTTAAACGTCGCAAATTGTGTTATTTTCTTGTAGTGATTTCAATATATAATGTTTCAATTAAACATAAAGTACAAAATTAATGTTTACTCAATCTGAGTCCAATCATCTTAATTCTCCACTATTAGTAATTTATTCTACTAATTACATTTGAAAACTATTCTCAAAGTTCATTCCATATATATTGATCAATTAATTACATTCACAAATTTCATGTTATATTCAATAACTACCAAATGAGCTATCTTTGACAAGGATATGTTACAAATAGTATCAAAATACAACAATCCCTATACGAGATACCTTGAACACCTCAAGTTAAAAGATTACTTATATAATTATCATAAGGAGAATTATATATATATACAAGTAATGTTCTAAATGAAATTCTCATGTCGAGTCAATTTAGTGAACTTGTTATTTAATAACCACTTATATATTTGTTTATTTAAATATCTCCATACATTAATCTATGAGATCAACTACTTCCTTCATAGAAAAAATGTAATATTTGCTAATCTTATTTATATTATATTATTATCTAGTCTTAATAGAACAATGACTAAGAATAACCTAGGGATAATATATGAATGCATGATGAATCTCATAATTATGATATCTTATAATTATCATTTGTAATGTACATTTATCTTATGAACTTTATCATATATATTGGAATATGTATAACATAAAGAATACCTTTAAATCATTGTCTCTGAAATTATAACCAACTGATTGGCTGTAGGGTATAAACCAATAATATCTCCCTTTTGCACTAAGTCAATTAATTGGCTATATTCTCAGTATGACATAAAAAAATAGTCTCAATTATCTAACTTTGAATTCTTGCCATCTATATTAACCATAAGTCTTTCTTGATCCAAAACATATAAACTACTTACATAAACTTATATCAACTATAGATTTTTTTTAAAAAATATAGATTTATTATCATGCCTTAATCATTGTAGCAATGTTGAATCTAAATTAAGTTAGGGTGTTAGTAACACTTGTCACTACATCAAAATTAAATTACAAACTTAATTATATAGTTAGGTGTTTTACATGCATACCTGATGTGTTGAATGATTAAATTTTATTGTTTATATGATTTAAGGACCTAAAAGACAGTTGTTATGCATATGTTGTAAAACATTTATGGATCGAATACCTGTATCCATGACTGTTTCGTTTTGTAAGATGTTGATTCATTCCCTTTCTGTTTCCCTTCCTTAATGTGATTCTTCAATGATTCAGAATAATTGAGATTCTTATGTATAAGTTTTTGTTTCTAAAACTTATATACTCAATCACCAAACATCATGTTGGTTCACCAACCATCATGATGGTTCATTGTTGGAAGAGAAAAGGAAAGGGTCTTTGACCTATTTGAGATCCATTCTGCAATACCCAATAACCATTATCTTGGGTGTTGTTAATGGGACTCAAACTATAAGTCACATGGGACATTAAATAGTCTAACAATCTCCTAGTTGACCCATATTACGACTTGGTGATCCAATAACTTTAAGTGCACATAATACATGAAATCAATCAAGTCATCCTTAATTGAATTAAGATGATGGGATCATAGCGGTCATAAGTTACACAACATGATTCCTTCCATGTATCACAGAACCAACTCAACTCAACAAACTTTAAGTGGGTAATTCGGTAATTGTTATCTCACAAATAATAATTATTGTATACAACATAATATGGATAACCAATAAGTAAGCAAAAATATATGACTGTAATTGAATTCACAAGTGTCATAACAATTCGAGCAAGACAATGATATGTATATATACATGTTAGACTTCTATGTTAACAAGGACTTATCCATAAGGCCCATCCGTTCAACATGACCAATAAATGTTTTGGGCGGTAAGCCTTTAGTTAACGGATACGCTATTATGAGATCGGTACCAATATGCTCAATTGCTACTTTATGTTTTTGCACTTCTTCTTTCACAGATAAATACTTCAAATTCATATGTTTCGCACCCTTTGAATATTTGTCATTCTTCAAGAAGAAAATGACTACAGAATTATCACAATAAATTCTTAGCGGTCTGGTAATACTGTCGACAAGACCAAGACCTAAGATAAAGTTCCGCAACCACAATCCATGAATCGTGGCCTCAAAGCACACCACAAATTCGGCCTCTATAGTGGAAGTAGCAATGACGGACTACTTTCCACTTTTCCATGAAACTGCTCCTCTAGATAATAGGAACATGTAACCGAATGTAGATTTTTGTGAGTCTACACAACCGGCATAGTCTGAATTCGAGTAACCTATCACTTCGAGATGGGTTGATTTTCTATATGTGAGCATATAGTCCTTGGTGCCTTGTAAGTATCTAAGGACTTTCTTTACAGCTTTCCAGTGGTCCATTCCAGGATTGCTTTGATATCGACCTAGCATTCCAACAGTAAAACTAATATCTGGCCTAGTGCATGTTTGAGCATACATTAAGCTCCCAACTATTAACGCATAAGGAATAGACTCCATTTTCTTACATTCCAAATCGTTTCGTGGACATTGCATTAGACTAAATTTGTCCCCTTTCTGAATTGGAACTATCCCTGCGGAGCATTTTTTCATTTGAAATCTTTCTAATACTTTCTCGATATAACCTTTCTAAGACAATCCCAATAATCCTTGTGATCTATCCCAGAATATTTCTATTCCTCTCACATAGGATGCCTTACCCATGTCTTTCATTTCGAAATTATTAGAAAGAAAATTCTTTACATCATGTAACAAAACAATATTATTCGCAATAAGAAGGATATCGTCAACATATAGGACTAATATAATGAACTTGCTCCCACTAATTTTCATATAGATACACCGATCAATGGTGTTTTTTACAAAATCGTAAGAAGTAATGATATCATTAAACTTAAGATACCATTGTCGGGAAGCTTGCTTCAGTCCATATATTGACTTCTTCAATTTAGACACTAATCGTTCCTTTCCTGTGGTTTTAAAACGTTCTGGTTGATCTATATACACTTCTTCTTCCAAGTCACCATTTAGAAAGGCGGTCTTTACGTCCATTTGGTGAAGCTCTAAATCATGATGAGCCACCATTGCCATAACAATTCTTAAGGAGTCCTTCGTTGAAAGTGGAGAGAAGGTCTCTTTATAGTCAATACCATCCTTTTGAGTGTAACCTTTGGCAACAACTCTGGCTTTATACCTTTTAATGTTGCCTTGTGAGTCACGTTTGGTCTTAAAGACCCATTTACAACCCACTTGTTTTGCACCTTCCGGCAACTTAACTAAGTCCTAGACATTGTTATCATCCATTGATTTCAACTCTTCTTTCATAGCATTGAACCATTTTTCAGAATTGTTACATTCCATGGCTTATTTGAACGAGCCTGGATCTTTATCAATGCTCAAGTCACATTCATGTTCAGGTGAGTAAATTTCATAGTCACTTGAAATAGCTGGTCTTCTTTGCATTACAGACCTTCGTAATGGTACGTCTTTTGACATTACTTGATCATTTGTAACTTGATCACCATTAGCTGGTTCGTCATTAATATGTTCAATTTGCGGAATTGGAATATTAATTTATTGTTCCGGTATGTTGCGTATCCGTGATGCAACAAGAGGAATAACAACCGGTGGAATCATGTCTGATGTGGTAGTGTTTACTCGTCTTGGAGTAGTTTCTACTCGATTCTCGTGAATATCCACTTTTCGTGGTTCTCCACTCCCACTGATTTGACCATTCTCAATGAACCGAACATTACCAGACTCAACTATTCTCGTACTATGGTTAGGACAATAAAATCTGTATCCCTTGGGTTTTTCAGAATAGCCAATGAAAAAATCACTAATAGTTCTTGCATCAAGCTTCATTTCATGTGGATTATACAGCTTTACCTATGCCGGACAACTCCAAATGTGAAGGTGTCGTAAACTAGGTTTCCTTCCTGTCCACAGTTCATAAGGTGTCTTAGGAACTGCTTTACTAGGAATCCTATTAAGCAGATACGCAACGGTCTTTAATGCATGCATCCATAATGATAACGATACAGAACTATAACTTGTCATACTCCTAACCATATCTATAAGAGTACGATTTCTCTTTTCAGCGACACCATTTTGTTGAGATGTACTAGGCATTGTGTATTGAGCACATATGCCTGGACTTACAAGAAACTTTGCAAATGGACCTGGACATTGTCCACTTTCATCAAATTTTCTATAATATTCACCACCTCTATCAGACTTCACTATCTTTACTTTTCTATCTAACTGCCTTTCTATCTTAGTAATGAACACCTCTAGGATTTCCATTGATTGAGACTTCTCATGCAGCAAATAAATATAACCATATTGTGAGAAGTCATCAATAAAGTTAATGAAATTTTTTCACCCCCCCTCCAAAGAAGGAACGTCGAAAGGACCGCAGATGTCAGTGTGTATTAATTCCAGTAATGTGCTAGTTCTTGTGGTTGGATGCTTTGATATATGTTTGGTTTGCTTGCCTTTAATGCAATCCACACATATATCCCAGCCAATAAAATCCAATGGACGTAGGATGTCATTTTTAACTAACCTTTGTACCCTTTCCTTGAATATATAACCTAATCTTTTATTCCACAAAAAACATAACTTTCATTTTATGCACTACGTTTACTTCCTATAATATGGTCAACATGAAATAGAGATTCAGTAAAATCAACATCAAGATTGAAACGATATAAACAATTAATTAAAGTACCAGAACCATAATAGTACTTATGTTTATATAATGAAAAAACACCGTTTCCAATCTTAACTTGAAATTCTACATCATCTAAATTTGCAATAGAAACTAAATTCCTAGCACATTTAGGAACATAAAGACACTTTTCTAGATCTAGGGAATATCCAGTGTCTAAGATCAATCTGTACGTCCCAATGCCCTCTATCTATGCCTTCATTCTGTTCCCCATATACAAGAATTTTTTAGTTCTGTTTATGGGCTGGAATGAAAGGAATCCCTGTTTAACATGTGACACATGAGTAGTTTCACCAGAATCTAATCACTAGGTATTATTAGGCACTTCAATAAGATTTGATTCAAAATATACTGAGACATAGTATGTACCTTTCTTTTCGAGCCAAGCCTTTCGTTTAGGACAATCTTTCTTGAAGTGACCAGGCGTCTTGCAGAAGTGGCACCTCTTATCTTTAGTGATTCGGCCCTCATTAACTTTGCTTAGAGCTTTGTCCTTATCTTTGCCTTTCTTTCTCTGTTTATTCTTGCTGCTACTAGCTCTTAGATGAAATGTAAGATGAATGGAGTGCTCCTTCACTTTCTTTAATTTCCCTTCCTCCTGAACTAACATGGCCTTAATTTCTTGAAGGTTCCATTTTTCTTTAATAGTGTTATAATTCACTTGGAACTGGCTAAACTCTAGAGGAAGTGAGTTGATTATAAACTGTACCAGAAAGGACTCACTCACTTCCATACCCATAGATTTCAACTTTGCAGCTAGGTTTGACATATGAGTTACATGATCATGAATGGGCTGTGACCAATCAAACTTCTTAGTCGTTAGCTCACTCATTAAAGTCTCTACTATGGACTTGTCAGCTATATCAAATTGGGAGTATTCCTTAAGCTTTAACATGAACCCCTTTTCATTATCCGTCTTAGGCATTGATGGCTTCACATTTTCTGCGATTGTCATTCGAATCAAATTCAAACTTAGCCTGTTAGACCGTTCCCAAGCCTCATAATAAGACTTGTCAGCTTCAGAACTAGTCTCAGTTACGGCTGCGGGCCTTACGTCTGAAACTATGGCCAAGTCCAAATCCATTACACCCAATTGGAATTGGATTTGTTCAGACCAGTCCCCATAGTTCAGACCACTGAACTTGATCAAGCCATTTTCTAAGGTGAACAAATTAGTAGATACTGTATATACAATATATATCCCAAGCATTAATGCTTTGAGTAAACCTAAATGGATTCAAACTAACTAATACAGTTTGATTAGGCATTTAAATTCTCCTTTGGGTGAAATTTAAATACATAGTAGTAACCTATTCTGATGCATATATATAGTTTACGATAATGGACAATCAATCACATTCTAATCCACATGAATGTTATCTTTGGATATACATTCATATTAACCAAATATGTTGATAGAGTCCCTTTAATGTCATTAATTATAAGCGATGGTCCACCTTTAGGTGACCTCTTAACGTTATAATTAATAATCTCAATTGTTCAGTTCAACCTTTATATCATTTTAGCATCATATCATAATGAACAATTGAATAAATCACAATTAAATGCTTAATATTTTTCAAGCTAGGCCACTTTGGTGACTAACAAGCTTTCCATGCAATAAACATTTAATTTGACAATTATCATACATGAAAAAATTTAATTTAATTATTTTGGTCACTTTGGTGACTAAGAAACTATTCTAAACTTCCATAATGTCATGTATTACACTCAACATATTATAGGAAAATTTAATTCCAAACATTGCATAATATAAATAGTTAAAGTACCAATTAAAACATAATATGATACAAAATTTATATTATGCATAGAAAATAAATCAATTATGAATTATAAAAATTCATTATGTTCCATCAAAAATTTGTTTTTCTTTAGGGTTAAAGTCTAGAATTATTTACTAACCTAATATTATCCTTTAATGGCCCAAAGGCCTAAAAA
This sequence comes from Erythroxylum roraimae, assembly GCA_027568915.1. Lineage (NCBI taxonomy): Eukaryota > Viridiplantae > Streptophyta > Magnoliopsida > Malpighiales > Erythroxylaceae > Erythroxylum > Erythroxylum roraimae. The sequence continues at coordinate 25,090,267 of JAOSBL010000210.1, forward strand.
TCAGTCTATAATTTGATTTTTTAGGGTTAGAAGCCTGTCTAGAGTATGCAAAGCACGCACCAACTTCTGTCTGCGCAGAGGCAGCGTCTGGCGTGTGCACTACACGCGTCAGCGTCTGCGTCTGCGTCTATGCGAAACATCGTCTGGTGCCTGCGCTTCTATTTTTTTTTCAAAAACTCTATTCTAACGTTTCTTTCTTGCATGGATTCTTCTCCTCTCTTACCTTGAGTCAACATTAACATCATCCACTATTATCTCCTTCGGTGGTCAATACATGACACAAACTCATGAAGTTTCTCACTCTAACCCATAACAGTGGAGTTTTGTTTCTTTTCTTTTAATCAATCCATATTTATCCAAAAGCAAACGCATAACTTATACCCATTACATATCAACACTGAAAGTTCATATGCGTTTCTGGAATTGTTAAACAATCCATCTATAACTATTCATCCATATTTTATATGTTGATAAAGCATTGTGTATGAAGTTCAATTAATATCCGATAATAATAACAAAACTTGCGTTGTTATTTCTGTTTCTATTTCTATGTTTCTTTCATGGCAGTGTTAAATCATATCATAAATGAACATAAAGAATGCAACACTCCATACAGAAACATACACCTGTACAAAATAAATCATGCAACACCATCATCACAAATAGAACAAACAACCATGGTGTACGGCAGACAACAATAATGCAACAC
>JAOSBL010000210.1:25144802-25157626 GCA_027568915.1 Erythroxylum roraimae
GATCTATACATCCTATATATAGCAGAGGGCAACACATCATTTGTAGCTCATGTGAGTCCCTATAAATGAAGAACAAACATTTAAAAGTGTTTATAGATGTAAATATGTAAAAATAATAATTTTACGTTGGATGAATTACCTTTTGCTTCTCATAAATCATGATTATTCTTTTACCATCTCCAAGCTCTATGTCAATGGTTAGTTGCTTTATAAACCAAGTCCAAGGATGGAATTAGGGTAGGCCGGGCCCTAGCCATTCCTAGCCCATCCCGACCTGACCTTATATTTTAAAAATAAAAAATAAAAAATGATGTCATTTTTGACAAATGACATCATTTTGTACCTTCCTTGTAACATCCCATTACTTATGAGGAGGCGTCGTTTTGTACCTTCCCTGTAACATCCCATTACCTGTAAGGAGGCTAGAATAGTAAATATGAAAGGGAGATTAGAAATGCATTTCATGCTCATGCATAATAGGACATATACATGCATGTGAACTGTGAACTTTTGCATATGAAAATAATTGTACATGCATTCATGGATAATTTTGGGAATAATTGAATTGTGATGTGATATTGTGGAGAATTGTGAATTTATTATATTGGAAATTTTATTGGTTAGTGTAATTGTTATACTTTTTGAATTTTGGTAAATTTTAGGAATAATTTCAGAAATTATTGATTATTATGGAGATAATTGGAATGTAAGGATGAGAGTTATGGGAACTAGTTCAAAAAGAACTTAGTCAGAGCCTTAGATAATACATAAGTGACAAGTGTCACTGACTTAGTTAAGTTACATTTTTTTATAATTTTGTTAGAAAGTAAGTTATGTTCTTTCGGGAGTTGAAAGACTAAGTACTCTGTCCTAGTTACTTTTTTGTAGCCATCTTCTTCAAGTTTCTTCTAACACAGAGTTTTTCATCAAACATCCTCCAAGAGTTAACTTTGTTTTTCCTTATCTTCTACCACTCCCACTTTGCTATCTGTTCCTTATGCCCCAAGAAAAAAATGTATATAACCGAAGCTTGTCAAACTATACCATGGTGTACGTGAATTGCATGGAGTTTAGGGCTTCGTGATAGTTGAAGGTCTTAGAGTTTTATCAAGTAAGTATTGTGTAAATCTTTTAGAGTTGTGGATTTATGAGATAAATTTGATGAATTAATTGTCATTTGCATGATTATGGAATTAACGATCATCTTCATGAACACTGTGCTAATGAGATAAAAAAATCTGGATATAATATTATTTAGTATTTGATGGTTATTTATGATCAGATAATGTAGAAATGATTTTCTTGGAGTTGAATGATCTTAGAAGACATGTATAATTAGGTGTAGAAACAATTTGAAGAAAACAGAAGTGAAGGCTCTGTTTTCATTGTACACGTGAGTGTTGAGTATTTTTTTAGGATGAGAACAAAATGAATTTTTGAGTTAAGGAATAAGTATATGGCGATGTCTAGGAAGGAAAATGAATGATCTAAAATAAAAGACGAGGAAAAAAATGAAGAAGACACAGAAGTTGAAGGTGCAGAAAAATGAGAGTGAAATAGTGTAGTAAAGTGGAGTTCTGCGTGAATGAAGTTCTTTGGATCTTTTGATGACTTTTGTGAAAACTTGGATTTTGGAATTTTGTTTATGAATGATGAGTATGATAAGAGATGAGAAGATTGTTAAAGTGGATGTTGGGAAGAAAAAAATAGAGAATGTACAAAAAGGTTGAAAAGCAGAGAATGTGAAATGCAGAATATAAAGAGTTACGTAACTGATATCTGGTTTTTGAGGATTTAGAGATTTTTGAGTAAACTTGTATATTTAGGGGTACTATAAATGTGTTTTGAATGAGTTGAATGGAAATAGAGTAGAAATAGAAAAAAAATGAAGATTGAGGTGTAGGAGTTAGTGGGAGAAGAAACACAGTGAATGAAGAAGAGAAGATAGAAAAGTTACTATTGATCTGAAACTTCCTTGATTAAATTGTATTGATTTATGAAGATTTTGATAAAATTGTCTTCATGAAAGTTATAGATCATTCTTTTAGCTTTCTATTGATATAAAGTTTGCAATTTTTGGAGTTCTAGATCAAAAGATATGGAGGTTTGAAGGAGGGTTGCGTGACTAAGGAAGCACAATCGTGACATCGTAATTTCGCACCCAAAGTCACGATCGTGTAAATATATGCACGATCATGACTTTGAAGGTTGATTTGGTTGGCTAGTATCCTTCTATATTTTGATCATAACTTCTTCTCTAGACCTCTAAATGACATGAGACTTGAACCATTGGACTCGTAAGACATTGATCTACCTCTCCACAAAAAATCATAGCCATCTGAAATGAATTGAGAGAGATTGAGTGAAAAAAGTGGGAGGGGTGGAGCGAGTGTGTCTTAAATAGTATGAACTGGTGTTATTTTTACTTAATATACTTCGAAATTTTGAATATATTTGGATCTGTAGGATTTCAAATGAGATGATTTTTAATTTGGAGTAAACTAGAGACATGGGCTTACAAATCATATGAGAAGTCGAATTTTGATTCGGTCTCTAAGATGTTCAATTTCTGGATGGAAGTTGTGTATAGTATACTATTTTCGAATAAAAACAGTCTGAAATTGTTTGAAGTATAGCTTTCAAATTACTAAATCAAAAATGATTTTGGTGTCAATAGAAACATAAGACATAGAGGAAAACTCTTCTAGAAGAGAGTATTGCCAAATTACTTTATTTCCATTATCTAAATGATCAAGAACAGTAGACCCAAAATTCAGTTTTTTGGAAAAATCTGAAAGTGATTCAATGAGTTATGAATTGTGATTTCAATGGTTTTATTGAGGTATAAACCTAAGTATAAATTATACCTAGGTGAGTTTTGATATGGGATTGTTTAAGTGTCGAAACTAATGGATAAATACCCAGGATTGTCCTGAACATGCATTGTACACATTTCATTACATACATGTGCATTGTTAAACACTTTTAATTGTGCAAATTGTGATATATGCGTATGTTATTTGATATAGAGGAGCAACTGGAATGCCAACCTCCAGACATTGCCGAAACTTCCAGGCAGTAGCTTCGGGAGCAACTTGTGAGTAACCTAGACGGTCTTACTTAATTAAATGTTTGATTTGTATTATGTTTGAATTTTTGAATGAATGTGTTTTGATTGTTATATTCTGGACAATGAAGGTCCAATGACTGTGATATATGAATGGGATATTGAAGTGCTACTTGTATGTGAATGTGACAAACTAAATGTTCATGACATGATTGATTTTGAGAGATGCATTCCATACATGAATGCCTGACCAGATAATAAGAGTTGTGACCTGAGTAGCCATCGAAAACGAGCTTAAAGCTCCAAATGTGATTAAGAGCCAATGGCTCACTATGTAAAATAAGCCCTATATCCCCAACAGGTAAGAGACAATATAAATGAGGCCGGTATCTATAATGGATACGGGACAGTTTAGGTACTTGGTCACAAAAACGTACAATTGGAAAAGAGTCTCAAGAGCATTTCATATGCATTTTAATAAGTATGTTGATTGTTTGAAATGCCAAATTGGTTTACTCTTAAGTGAAAATGTGATATGTGTGCAATTATGCAAAATGAAAAGTTGTGAAATATATGTTATATGAAATGATGTGATGTATGAATTGAGTGAACCATCGATGATGGTTACCTCATTGAGTTCGCAAAACTCACCAAAATTGGAACGTTGACTTTTCAGGACTGAGAGACAACTCTAGCTACTGAGAGATGCCACAAGCAGTGTAAACTTGTGATTTGGGAAGAGAAGTCATGGCTCAAAAGTCGGTCAGCTGGGTTTTGGACAGATTAGATGGATTTTGCGTATTTCCTCTTTTTTGTAGTACTTTTGTGTTAGGTCATGATGATGTACGTGTAGGCAATGTTGAAAGACAAATTGTAGACCTTTGGGTTTTATGAAATGAAATGAGAAAATTTTGGGTTTTAAAATATTGTGATTTTCTTAATGACATTCATAAGAGAATAAGTTATATGATGCCATGTAAAGTGAATGTAGTAATTGATCGTAGCGCACCATTATCGTAGGGTATGTGCTAGAATATCCGAAGGGTGTTCCGGTATGTATCCTACGGTAAGGGGGCACCATATTCTCATTAGGCCAGGGCTAGGTCATCCCAGCCACATTGAACCGAACAATTTCAGCCTTTAGCCCGACCATCCTGGGTCGAAGTCGAGCCCAGCCGGGTCAGGCCGAACAGGCCAGGTCAATTTTGCCATTCCTAACCATGTCCATGTCTCAGTATGCTCCACCTCAATTACTACCCATTTAATTCAATAGATGCATGGATTGCCATAAACTCCTATGGCATTTAAAAGTTGTCCCTCGTACTTTGTTTTTAGAAAGCATTAATCCATACCAATAATTGGTCACAACTTTTTCCACCCCTTCATTGCATCAAAACACACATACCTTGAATAACAATTTATCTTCATCCTTTCTAAGTTGAAGGTCTATTGTAGAACCTGGATTCATTTCTTTCAATTCAAAAATATAACCATAAAGCTTCGCATATTTGTTGTGTTGTGTTTTTGCTTTTACTTTAGGTACTTGCCTCCTTACATATTTACACATGTTAGAATTATCATACAAATTTGGTTTCTCTCTACATTCTTCAACCATTTTCTTAATTTTAATGCTTGAATTGTCTAGAATTTTTCCTTGAAATTCTAATGATAAAGCTGGAGGTAGCAAGCCTTGGCTTGATATCAGATTACTATATGCTCTAGATTGTAAGTTTTCAGCTTCAAGCGTTTATCTTTTCTATCATAGGAAGCATACAACTCAAATGGACAACCATTGGTATATCTTATCCTTTTCGCTTCATTCTTGCGAAGCTCAAGTTAAATTGCATAATTAGCAACCATTTCATTGAAGTGTTTAGCACTATCAAAAACCATCCTTAACGTCTAGTCACTTGCAACAACTCCACTAACATGTCTATTACTTTCACTGGGTCACCTCAAAGCAATATTTGATTCTTCACTACTATGATATTCATCACTGGTCAAAAAACTCCCAAAATCAGCAGATTCAATATATATTGTGTCATGATCTGCATCAACGCTAATATTGAAATCTGAGTCAGATTTACCTTTATCATGACACCCAACTCACCTTTAGATTTACTTCTATCATGACCACCCAAGTCACCTTCTTCTTGAGCACCCATTTCACCACCCAAATCACTACCACCTAAATCACTACCCAAATTTTCTCCACCCAAATCACCTCCATCTTAAGCCACCATATTAGAATCACCATCATCACTCATTTTAAAATCACTACCAACTAATTCTTCACCTCTCAAATCACCTCCATCATAAATTCCAACATCAATATTACCTCCCACATCCAATATAATATCACTGTGACCTCTCAAATCCACTATAATATCACAGTGACCTCTCTAATCAACCCCTAATTTATTTTCACAACCCAAATCAATTCCTACACCACAATTAGAACCCATGTCCACTCTAGTTTCACCTCGCAGTTCCACAACCATCTCATTTTTATGCCAATTGTCATGCCACTTTAACATTGGTAAGCATGGTATTAGTTCATCTACATGCTCAAGATAAACAACAACTATATCATGTACCTCTAACAATTTAATCAAATCAATTTCACTCTGATTAGATTCTAACCTTCTTAAACCTTGATCCAAACCCTTCTTAAGAATCAAACACCATGCATTAACAATATTTATATATCTTAAAATATAACCCATTTCAAACACCTCCTTAAACTAATCAAACGAACGTTGACAAAAAAAATTTAGTGGCTTAATAGTAGTAATAGTAGTGATAGTAGTAGTAGTAGTTATAGTAGTGGTAGTAATCGGAATCATAATAGTAGTAGCAGTAATAGTAGTAGTAGTTGTAGTAGTCGTCGTTGTCGTTGTCGTCGTCGTCGTCATATTAGTTGCTGTTGTAGTCGTAGTAGTAGTAGTAGTAGATGACATTACTAACTCATCTACAGGTCTAAGAACTCTATGTTGACTAAGGACCAGCCCGGGCCGACAACTGTTATTTCAAGCCTAAGCTCAATTGGGCCAGAGGCGATCGAGCTCAAACTGGGCTAGATGGGGGCCTAAGATGGGTTGGACTAACTGACACATCTAAATTTTTTATTTTTTAAAAAGTAAAGTGACGTAGTTTTATGGCAAAATCATGTTGTTTTGGCCTACTGGGCCCAAGCAGCTCTGATCTAGAAAATCAGCCTCGAGGGCTAGTCAATTCGAACTTGATCTGTTGACTTTGAACTGAGCCAATTCGGGTCGGGCCGAGCCTGAGCCCTTTTTTCATTCCTAATGTTGACTTTAGAGCATATCAGTTAGGTTCTTGATTTTTATGCATTTTTATAAAAAACCTCTTATGATGATATTCTTTAATAAGTATCTTATTCATTTCTAACTATTGACTCTTGATGACATCAAACTTCCTAATATCAAATTTTCAAGAACCCTCATCTTAATTCCTAGCCTCCCAATTAGATTTTAAAAATTGTGATTGAAGTATGATCTAATTATAGATCTACAAAGTCTTCATGATTAGTAGTCTTAAATGTTCCTACAAAATAACATCAAAGCTAGTTCTAATATAAAGACTCTATTATTAAGGTTAATTTTTGATTTGTTTAGAGAAAGAAGAGATTAAAACTATGTTGTTCGCTTACATTGTAAAAGAAATATATATTTCTTATTTACAAAAGGTGAGTAATGGTTAAGAATCACAACCAATTCTTACACAGGTTCAAGTCTTGGAGGCATGTTCTTAGGTATTTCTAAGCCTAGACTTGCTGCTAAACCAAGCACTGGATAGATGGATGTCATTTTCACAACTAGTGAAAATATCTTGTCAAAATCAATACATTTTCTTTAGTTGAATCCTTTAACAACCAATCTATCTTTGAATCTTGGATTATGATTGTGTTTATCATGCTTAATCTTGAACAACCACTTATTTTTCAAAGCTTTTCTACCTTTTGGCAACTTCACTAGCTCAAAAGTTTTATTCTTATACAAGGACTTCATCTCATCTTGCATGGATTCAAACTATTTCATCTTATGTTCATCTATTACAGCTTCTTGAAAATTCTCAGGTTCTCTCCCATCAGTAAGTAACACATCACTGGAGTATCTAGTAATGGTTTGTCTTACTCGCGTAGATATCCTTATTGAAACCTGAGCAGTCTCTAATGCTAGTGGTTAACTCTGGACATCATCTTCATTAGGATCTTCATCTGATTAATTTTGAATGAGAGCATCATCATCAACTATGTTCGACTGGTGATTTTCAACTTCATTTCTGAATTATCTTGGCACCGTTTTTTGAGGAATTAACTCTAAGTCTGCCAGGTCGACATTAGTTCTTGGAACATCCTTTTTCACTATGTTAAGATCTTAAATGGTCTGATCTTTGACAAATATAGCATCACGACTCTGAATCAACTTCTTCTGGACTGAACCATAAAAGTGATAGTTGAATTGATCTTCTCCATAACCAATAAATATACAATGGTGAGTCTTGATGTCAAGCTTGGATCTCTCATCTTTAAGGATATGGACATAAGCTTTGCAATCAAATACCTTTATATGATCATAGGAAACATCCTTTCCTGACCATATTTTTTCTGGAACATCAGACTATAAAGGGATGCATGGTGAGTGATTTAATGCATGAACTGCTGTGAATAGATCCTCACCCCAAAATGTCTTAGGCAACTTTGCATGTGATAGTAGGCATCTAACTCTCTCCATCAAAGTCTTGTTCATCCTCTCAACTAAATCATTCAACTGTGGTGTCTTAGGAGGAGTAGTCTGATGTTGAATACCATGCTCTTTGCAATAGACATCAAATGGTCCAGTGTACTATCCACCATTGTCTGTTTGAACGCATTTCAATTTCTTCCCAATAACTAAAGCATGAAATTGCTTGAAAACATCTAACACTTTATCTTTAGTCTTCAAGGCGTATGCCCACGTCTTCCTAGAATGGTCATCAATGAAAGTCACAAAGTATTAAGCACCACCTAGTGAATTTGACATTGGCCCACATAGATATGAGTTTAACAAATCCAACAAATTCTTCATTCTAGAAGGAGTGAAACTTTTGAAAGCAACTATGTTTTTCTTTCCTACAAAACAATCAACACTCTTTTTTAAATGTAGCTGGTCAACTTTAAATAATGCATTATTTTTCACCAACTGAGTCATCCCCTTCTCACTTATATGACCGAGTCTCCTGTGCCACAATTCAATTGCATCATCTTTCTCCACTGGATTTACAACATCATTGGAGACCTTTGCCTGCATCACATACAACTTTGAGCACTTCTTACCTTTGGCAATTACCAAGGAGCCTTTAGTAAGTTTCCATTTGTCATCTTTGAAAGTGCTGCAAAAACCTTCATCATCAAGTATGCCAACTGAGATCAGATTTAGGCAAAGATTAGGAACATTTATGACATCTTTCAGAGGCAATCTCATGCCATTGTCTGTCGCCAAATAAATATCACCTTTTCCAGTAATTTTGGCTAAATTGTTATTTCCCAATTTAACGACACCAAAATCTCCTAGTTTATATAATGAGAAGAGTTCATTATGTGATGTGGCGTGAATAGCGGCACCACTGTCACCTATCTAGTTAAACTCACAAGATGTACTATTCATATCATTATCATATGTGACGATGTGAAAGTCATCAATGGTGGTAGTTGGTGATGTGTGTTCATCATCATTACTATCATCTTTCTTTACTTCTTTGTTTTTGTTCTTTTCTTCTTTGAACTTTTGGCAGAACTTTTTGATGTGACCCTTCTTTTTGCAGTGATGGCACTCAACGTTTGCATATTTGTTTGATCTTCTTCTGCTCTTATCTCTGAAATTTGGACCTCTAGATTTGCTCCTCCCCTTAACTGTGACCAGAGCTTCTGACTGTGTTCAAAAGGTCAAACTCTATAATCTCCATCTAATCTTTTCATTCAGAATTCCACTTTTTTATAGATTCCATGTTAACAACACTGTCAACTACAAAATTGGTGATTGAAATCTTCAAAGTCTCTCAAGAGTCTATCAAGGAGGTAAGCATGAAAAGGGCAAGCACTTCATCATCGAACTTTATGCCCATTCCTAATAATTGATCCCATGATCCCCTGAAATTCATTCAAGTGATCTGCCACAGAGGTACCTTCTCGATATCTTATATGTACTAATTTTGTCAGGTAAAATAACTTATTGTTACTGATTTTTGAAGCATACAACTCCTCGAGCTTCTTCCACAATGTCCGTGCGTGAATCTTGTTTATGATTATACACATTATCATAAACAAATTGCCGAATAAAACTACATACTTGCTAACACCCACTCTTCATTTGATTTATTTTTCGGGTTTGTTGTGGTAAACACCGATAAATGAATTTTTGTGTCATATGTGGTAGTTGGAGCCATTTAGGCTAATCATCTTCCTTATTTTTGTGTCCATCTTTGATGAGAAATGCTTTAACACAGAACTGAACCTGGTTCTGATATCACTTGTTGGAAAAATTACTAATTAAATCCGATAGGTAAAATAAGCAAGGAAATAACACGCAGAAATTTAACGTGGTTTACCCTCTAATTTGGACTATTTCTACGGGCCAAACTTTGAATAAATGTTCCACTAATGAAAATAGCAGGTGCAGAGAGTGAAAAATGTTACAACAAAATAGTGGCGCTCTCACACAAGGTGTTTCTCAAATTTACTATCCTCACTATTTTGTCACTCACTCTTTTTAGAAAATATTTCCTAAAAATACCCCAAAAATCACTCTCTCATACAAAATGACTCTCTAATCTCTCTTAAAACTCACCACATTAGTCACATATATAATGCAAACGTTGAAAATAAAAGAGGGAGGGAGGGTTTTTTATAGACCTTCCACCGCCTTAGCTATAGCTCGCAACATGCAAGCTGTAGCAGTCCACCGTCACTGCTTGCATGCAAGTTGTTGACTTTTATAGACCCTCCACTGCCCTAGCTATAGCTTGCAACATGCAAGCTACCACAGCTTGCATGCAAGTTATGCTATAGCTTGCAACATGCAAGCTACCACAGCCATGCAAGTTGTTGTGGCGGTGGACTACTACAGCTTGCAACATACAAGCTATAGCTAAGGCGGTGGAGGGTCTATCAAAGATCATACAACTTGCTTTTTTTTTACATAAGTCTAGGACATTGGCATTAATGTATGTAATGCATCTCTTATAATCAATCATGTCATGAAACATTTAGTTCGTCACATTCACATACAAGTAGCACTTCAATATCTCGTTCATATATCACAATCATGGGACCTTCATTGTCCAGAATCAACACAATCAAATCACATTCATTCAATAATTCAAACATAATATAAATCAAACAATTAATTGAGTAAGACCATCTAGGTTACTCACAAGTCGCTCCCGAAGCTATTGCCTTAAAGTTCTGGCGACGTCTAGATGTTGACGTTCCAGTTACTCCTCTATAACAAGCAATATACACATATCACAATTTGCACAATTATAAGTGTTTAATATTGCAGAGGTATGTAAATGAAATATGCACAATGCATGTTCATGACAATCCCGGGTATTTTTCCATTATCCTCGTCACATAATCAATCCTATTTCAAAGCTCACCTAAGTATAATTTGTACTTAGGTTTATACCTCAATAAAACCATTAAAATCACAATTCATAAATCATTGAATCATTTCAGATTTTTCCAAAAACTGACTTTCGAGTCTACTGTTCTTGATCATTTAGACAATGAAAATGATGTAATTTGGCAATACTCTCTTCTAGAAAATTCTATCTCTTAAGTTTCTAATGACACTAAAATCATTCAATTTGGTTCAGAAATCTGAAAGTTATACCTCAAACATGTTCGGACTGTTCTTATTCTAAAACAGTACACTATATCAACTTCCATTCAGAAATTGAAAGTATTAGAGACTGAATCAAAATTCTACTTCTTCAGACAATGTGTATCCCTATGTCTCTAGTTTACTCCAAATTAAATATCATCTCGTTTCGATGACTATAGAACAAGATATTGTTAAAATACCTAAGCCTACTCAATGAAATCTTCCTAGTTATCATATTCCAGCACAGTTAACATTTTCAACTTAAATCCAATAACCCCACTAATAAATTAAGTCACAGCCGTGCAACATAAACTCACGGCTGTGCAGGAGTCACGAGCATGCAACAAAAACTCACGCCCGTGCACACCAACAAAAATAAATCACAGTCGTGAGACTTCAACGCACGGCTGTGCACACCAAATCAGACCAGGCCCACATTTTTTGATCAGTCTCTCCCAAATGATTTCAGATGGCTAAGATTTTTGGTGGAGGTGTAGATTAGTGTGTTATGAGTCCAATGGTTTAAGTACCATGTCATTTGGAGGTCGGGAGAAGAAGATTTGGCCAAAAGATGGAAGGATATTACGTAAGCCTCTAGTCATGCATGATTGCGAGTTTGCTATCGACTTACAAAATCGCGATCGTGCTCAAAAGAGGAAAGTCGTGATCATGCTGAAGCACGATCGTGCTTTCCTATCCTCTCTTCCAAAAATGCATTCCGAACCTCTGCACTTTTTCTTCTTCTTTCTTTTTTCTTAATTTTTCCATTTCTACGTCTATTTTCCCTTTATTTCACTTCATTTTGGACTCTTATTTCAGCCCAACACACTCTTAAACAAATTGAAAACCATAATTAAACCAAAAAATCACTTACGAAACTCTTTATCTTTCGACATTTTATTCATCTTTTTCTCTTCTTTTTCTCTATCTAACATTTCTAATTTGATTATACTCTCATCTTCGACTTCCATTCAACTAAAATCATTCACAAACAACTCCAAATTCCATATTAAAATACATACATCAAAAACAGAAAATTCCTTCCCTCATCTTCTTCATGTTTTGCATTTCTTCTTTCATTCTCCTGCACTTTCCTTTTATGTACATTCTCCATTTTCATTTCACCATTTCAACTCCCATTCAGCTCAACACATTCACAAACAAATCAAAAACCATGATTACACACAAACATCAAAATAGAACCTCATTCACGTATATCACCATTTTCGGTATTTCTTCACTGTTGGACCCCAAACCAGTTTAATTAATTTGATGCATGATTTGATTTTCATTTTTGTGGTCTTGTTCGATTAGTGATTTGGAATTGAATTATGCTAAGGTTAGTAATAATTTAAGTTTGATTAAGGTATTAAATTTGGCCTAAAATATGATAAATTGGATTAAATGAAAGAAGAGGGTTTGGTCTTGAGTTGGTTGGGCTTGGTTGGGCTTGAGCCCATATAAGTTAAAGAATAAATAGGAAAAAGAAAGAAAATAGAAGAAGAAGAGAAGAGGGAGTCGTGGGTTAGAGAGAAGAAGAGAAGAAAAGCTTGAGATTTAGGGTTTTTCGATTTCTTGAAGATCTGAAGCATTCCAAGTAAGTATTTCAGTTTCCTTGCTTTAGATTGGTTGTTTGAACCTTGTTTTGTGATGATTTACTACTGAAATCAAAGATTGAAAGAGAATGGAATGGGATTTGTGATTGTCGTTGTCGGAAATGCTAGGTTTGATGGTTTTGTTGGGATTTTGCATGATTTTGGCTTGGTTTGGGTTTAGAAATGTAGTAGAAGTGTAGATCTAAGGTTCAGGTAAGTTTTATTTGAGTTGTTGGGACGATTCTGGTTCGAAATCTGCAGAAATCTGGGTTCGGG
>JAOSBL010000210.1:25191529-25203405 GCA_027568915.1 Erythroxylum roraimae
TTTCAAATTGAAAATTGAATTGCTTTGAATAGTGTTGTAATAAAGAAAATGAAGCAAGGATAGTTATGTTTTTCTGAAGGAGTTGGATTCCGGAAGCGGGTTCCTACATGGGTGGTTTCAGAGCAAGAAAATGAAATGACGATAGTTATGGTATTGTTATGAGTTGGGTTCCAGGAACGGGATCCAACATCATTCCCCGAGCCCAACTATCCGGAGTCAAAAAGCGTAAGTGGGTTTCCTTGTAGGGTTTTTTTAATGAACCCTCACTTTCTTTGAATCAATCTTTTTAAATTCAACACCAAAAGCTATCAATTTTTGTTAAAAGGTAGAAAAACGTGTTAGGAATCCAATGCTTCAAGAATCACTTACTTTGGAGGTCGGACAAAGAAGTTACGACCAAAAGAATCCAACATGTTTATGTCCTTACTCATAATGTACATGCCTTGGAGCAATTGCCATAACTTTTTCTACAATTGTCAGATTGATTTCGTTTTCAAAATAGCAATTCAAGATTTTAAAAAAGAACTCGAAGAGAGATTTTGCCTCTAAAAGGGTCAAAATCGTGATTTACTGTGGCTGTCCCGTGAATGTCTGTTTAACGGACATCCATGTCCGTTTAACGGACATAGACTAGCTAGGGAGCTATTTCACCCAAGAAGGTCTGTTTAATAGACCTAATGTCCGTTAAATGGACATTAGCGAGGCGTAGGGTCCTTTTTCACCTGAGAAGGTCCGTTAAACGAACCTAAAGTTAACGGACCTTCTCGTCTAACGGACATAGGGTTCCCCAAACCCCTCTAAAGCCTCTCCCATGCTTCCTACATCCAATCTAACATCATATTCACTCATAATCTTCCCAAATTCAACCCTTCTAGTGTAATAACACTCCTCAAACATTCAATTACCAATTTGAATGCATTAAACTCCCAAATCTCAACTCAAATAACTCATAGCATACACAAACTCTCATCATTCACCATAGCTGTCATGTTCATACCTCCTATGCAGCATCATCATTTATAATGCTCTCATATCTCTCAACTCCGATACCCAAAATTTACACACTTTATACCGTTGGAAAGCTAAGAGGATAAAATACAACGTTCAAGAAGACTGATTTGTCTAATATAGCCTAATTTAACCCAGTTTTCCCCTTGAAGTCAATACATAATTTTTACCCCTATGAAAACTTGAAATATGAATTGTACACTACAAGATAAAATAAGCACATACATAAGAGAACTTCTTCAATCCTCAATTCATTTCTCGATCAAAATGAAGTTCATACATAGCTTTCATATATAGCTTTAATTACATATCGACATTTCATCAAAGTAATAACACAAGTTACAAAATACGTTGGATGCTCAATGTTCAATATGCTTATAAAGCTATCCAAAAGTCTAGCCGCTAACTTAGTACAAAAGCTAACTCTTTCGGAATTTGTCCAAATGCCTTACAAGGATCACTGATCTTCTCGATCTGCATATAAGGAGTGGGAAAAATATTGAGTTGAGCTACACAACTCAGTGGCTAATATATTTATCGCCATTGGTGATGAGCCACACAATCAAACATATATGCATTTATTCATATAAGCATATTCATCTTATCTTAATCCAACGATGTAAGTTCAACATTCACAACTCATAATTCAATACATCATCACATTAAACACATTTGATGTTTTTTATCTTCCAGGCATAACACACAATTTGCATCATAATTTAACATGTCAAAATGCAAATGCATACACAATTGGCTCGAGGGTTCCGTGGAACAAAACGGAGAAACCGAAGTGTACACCATGAATAAAACGAGTCCACTTTTTGGATCTCGTGGGCCATAAGCGGGCAGCTGGGGGAAGGCTTTATGTTGACGTGCACGTGACTACAAAATGGTTCCTCTCTCGCCCAAACACAATCAAATCTCATGCTTTATTCAATCATTCATAATCTCATTTTCTCATGCTTTTTCTTATATAAAATGCCATGACTCAATTCAATGGCATAATATGATCATACACATAGTTTAATTGTTTTATCACAATGTCATACATCATAATGCAATTTCCATATCACAACATTTCAAGAAATTCATTTTAACACATAATACACACACAAGGCATTTTGCCCATTTACACAATAACTATAAATAAATTACTCACCTTATAATTCTTGAAAATCCAAATTCAATTTGTGCCATTCCTTTTGCTCTTGGGTAGGTTGTTCTTGATTTCCTAACACAACCAAAATTCTCATTCAATTCCAATTCAAATGAAAATCCCCCAAATTAACACAAATCAAGTTCAAACTTAACTTACCTATAGGCCATCTAGGTTAGAAAACCCAAAACCTAGGCTAGAAACCCAAAAACCCAAATGACTCTCTCAAACATCTTCTTCCTCCAAGCATTCCCAATACAAAACCCCTTTTTCTCTCTAAAACAACTTCATTCACAACACAAAAACCCATTTCTTTCTACTAAAGCAAGAAGAAGATGATGAACTTACCTTGAAAAGCTTGATTTCTTCTTCTTCCCACGATTTTTCCTTCCTTCTTCCCTAACTTCTTCGATTTTTCTTCTCTTCGCTTCTCCCTCACGTTTTTTTCTTCTCCTCTTGGCTGCTCACGACACTCTCTTCTTCTCTTCATTAATTTTAAGACTCATCTTTAGCTCTTTTCTTCCAAAATTGCCCCTCTTTAGTCTTGTTCTCCCAATTTTGCCCTCCTTTTGTCTTTTATGGCTCTACTCCTTTAATTCACTTAACTCCATAAGCTAAATTAATTTCTAACACTTCCTTCTAATTTGAATTTCTAATCCTTCCCTCAAATTCTAATTAATGACCCAATTCTAAAAATAAATAATTAAACAAACAAACAAAACATAAATAATCATTAAATAAATAATAAAAAAATTTAGAAAAGAAATCAGGATCCAACAATGCAGACCTTAAGATCTGATAAATCAAGGGAATTGAGAATTCCTCCATACACAAGTCTTTGTATTCTCTGTTTAGAGATATGACCTAATTGCTTATGCCACAACATTGATGAATTATCATTAGTTATGTTTCTTTTAATACCAATGTTACTTAAGTGCAGGTTTTCATAATGATTAGTTGTCTTAGAATCCAGTTTATATAGTTTGTCAACATGAGTGCCGGTTGCTACAACTTGAGAATTTAGAGAAACAACACATTTACCATTTCCAAATTGACAAAAGTAACCAGAGTTGTCCAAATTAGAAACAAAAATTAAGATCCGCCTAAACGATGGTACAACAAAAGTTTCATACAAATCCAAATAAAAACTAGACTCTAACTGAATTCTAAAATAACCAATAGCTTCAACAGCAGTCGTGTTGCCATTTCCCACATATATGTATCTTTCACCATCGATTGGCTTTCGGCTCTTGAGGCAATCCTGCATAGTGACACTTATGTGAGTGGTAGCACCAGTATCCATCCACCAAATGTCAATTGGTACTAAAGAGAAATTAACTTCAGAACAAACAAAGTTGAGAAATATACCTTTCTTAACACGCCAGTTAGCGTACTTGGTACATTCTTTCTTTACGTGACTCGGTTTCTTACAAAAGAAGTAGAGAACAACTGTATTATGTTTCTTTTGTGCACCTTGCACTGTTCTAGAGTTTGCAGTTTCTTTACCTTTCTTCCTTTTCTTCTTATTGGAATTTCCCTAAGAAGTTGTTGCTAAATGAGCGCTTTCAGTCTTCTCTTCTTTCAACCTCTCCTCTTCTTGCACACATTGAGCTATAAGCTCATTTAGGTTCCATTTCTCCTTTTGAGTATTGTAGGAGACTTTGAACTGACTGAATTGTGTAGGAAGGGAAATCAAAAACAAGTGCACGAGTATGTCATCAGACAACTTTAACTTATGTGCCCTCAGCTTTGTGACGAGATTAGACATTTCCATTATATACTTCCTGATGTTTTCTTTTCCTTTATAGTGCATTGAAACAAGCTTGGTCAGCATAGTGCTTGTTTCAACCTTTTCGTTTGTAGCGAATCTGTCAGAAATTTGCTTAAGGAAACTCTTAGCATCAGTCTCTTCAGGAATTCCACCTCTGATGGAGTCCGAAATGGAATGCTTCATAAGCATCAGACTCGTGCGGTTTGAACATTCCCACTTCTCATATGCAGCTTTCTGATCAGCAGTACTGGTGCTGGTCAGAGCTGCGGGATGTTCAAATCTAAATGGAAAGTCTAGATCCATGCAACCAAGCACAATCATTACGTGCTCATTCCATTTCCTGAAGTTTGTGCTATTAAGCACGGGAATATTGTTCATGTTGGCAGAAATTGATGACACTTTAAGAAAGAAAACAAAATAAAATACTCACGATTAGTCAAGAGGTCAAAATAGAAAAATTTATAAAGGGGTCGATTACAAGATACCTAGTACAACATTATTATTCAGTCTTTGGACAAAAATAATAATTTATAAGTGGTACTCTTGGTCGTAGTAAAAATATTGAAACTAAAACGGCCTAACAATGTGCCTTTCTTCACAATAATTTAATACTACCTATTGTGCCAAAATGACCTTCCTTTGGGCCGACTATTTTGCAGTGACGTTATAAAAAATTTACTTGCTATCTAACCAAAATAACCATCTGTTGGGTCGATAATTTCGCATAGATACGAAATTAAATTCCCAATCATCTAGCCAAAATAATCTTCCTTTGGGCCGATTATTCCGCATAGATGAAACATGCATTCTCATTCTAAATTAATAAATTTTACCCAATAGAGGTTACTTTTGCAACATATCAATTCAATCTATTTAATTCAAAATGATAAACATCCAAAGCTTAGATAAATTTAGGTAATTTAATTAGTATTTTAAAAATGGGCAATCAACAAACCCCAAAATTTGACTTCAATTAATTATTACGAAATTATAACCTTAGTTCATAATAATATTATATAACAGTGGAAGACTTTATATTTTATATGCATGGATAAAAGAAACATAAGTCCACTATTAAAGCAAGTCCAAATGACTTATCCCAAACTTATAGACAACCATCACAGCCCACAAAGATAATATATATATTCTGAGCTAAAGTGGTATCAGAGCCACTTTACGTAGATTGTTTCAACATGATATTCAGTTTCATTTTTCACTCCGTTCCATATGTTTATGGTAATAAAAATGAATTATAGATTTATCATTTGAGATTTCATTTGTTTTGGGTTGTTTTTTATTATTTTCTTTGTTATAATCGATTGAGATATAAATTTTGGGTAGAAATGTTTTGATCTCTTAATTATCTTAGTTTGCGATTAACAAGGAAACAAGTAAACACTATTGTCATTGTCGAAAAATTGTTTCATTCAGTTTAGAAACGAATTTTGTTTTTTCCCTCAAAATCACTTGTTAGAAATCAAGCCTTATGATTATTATTCAGATTTCTACGCAAACAATCAACCAGAATCACACGCAGATCGAATAAACAATGATATATATACAAATAAGAACACTAACCTTGATCCATTGTACAGCGGAAGCATAAATAACAAAACTTGATGAATTTGTGTTCTTCCAAGCCAAGATCCAAAAACCAAATGAATTCTCCTTATGGAACAGAGAAAACTGACGAACTTTGTTTAGAAGGAATGTTAAGAATGTTTCTGGCTTGGAGAACACAACCTTTTTTATAGTCAGGTTTGACTTACGGGCCATTGTGAGTCTATTAACCATAATGACTCGTAATGGGTTTCTACACATTAGGCCCATACTAATAATTAATTAACATTTATGTAGGCCCAGTTAATTTACTAAAGTTAGATCACATTTTATTAGGCCTATAACCGAGATAGAAATCTACGTACATATATTTATACACGTGACCCATAAAAGTCTAACAAAAGTTAGTCGACTTTAAAACTCCTCATGGGTGGTTTGGCTAAACGGATTGGCAGTGGCTACAGTGTTAACTTCTGGACGGATTGTTAGTTAGATAAGCCTATAGTGGAGTATTTGTCATCCTCCCTTCCTTCTTATATTGATATTAATGCATGTGTTAGTGATTTTATTATGGCCCCAGGTTTATGGAATTCTGAGTTAATTTTTTTTCTCTACTTCCGAGGGAAGTTGCCGTCACAATTTTGGGCTATCCTCTTCCCCAAGCCTTTAATATGCATGATGCCTATATATGGTGTTACACTGCTAATGGAAAGTTTACCACTCAAACAGCTTATAGAGCTTTGCTTTTTAATGAGGAGCATACGCCTTCTTAGTGTATGAATTGGCCATGGAAGTTGCCTATCCCAGTAAAGTGGATCTATTTCTTTTGGCTTGTATGGAGAGGTCGTTTGGTTATAAATGCTTTACGTTTTGCTTGGGGTTTGGCTCCTAAGGCTCGATGTTGTGTTTGTGGTTTCGGAGAGGAAGATGTGTTACATGCTTTGTAGGATTGTCCAGCCGCAAGGAAAGTGTGGGAACAAATTATTTTGCCTATACACGGCGTCACCTTCTTTCTTGGTGATGTTAAAAACTGGCTTATGACTACCTTAGATGTGAAGACATGAGAGCCATAGGAGGTGATTTTGTTGGCAACTACAGCTTGGAGATTAGTAGTGTAGGGTGGTCTTTCAACTGATGAGTCTTATGATTTAAGGGCTGTTATTGCTCAAAATATTATCTTGACTACTCGTGAGATCTTTTGTACAAGGGCCATA
Source organism: Erythroxylum roraimae (assembly GCA_027568915.1). Classification (NCBI taxonomy): domain Eukaryota; kingdom Viridiplantae; phylum Streptophyta; class Magnoliopsida; order Malpighiales; family Erythroxylaceae; genus Erythroxylum; species Erythroxylum roraimae. Next base: position 25,198,239 of record JAOSBL010000210.1, read on the forward strand.
CATCCAAGTCTCACTGCATAAAAAATAGATTCGATGGCTTCCGTGTAGTTGATGTGGTCAAGCTTAACACGGATGGGGCATCACATGGTAATCTGGGTATTGCAGGTGTCGGTGGACTGCTACCTGATGCTTCTCATAGATTGATGTGAACAAAGCTGCACATGATGAATATATCGACAGACACTGAGATCAACGCAGCGCTAATCGAAACTTGATCTAGCCTCGTAAGCCGGACTGGGCTTAAAAGATTCTAGGCCGAGTTAAAATTCATTCGTGGCTCGCGTGGTTGATGATGGACTCTAGAAGAATCAAGATTCTCGCTCACAGCTTCAGTTTGTCAGTTTGAGCCAAGTTTTGGGCTCGAATAGCCCTTTATAGGTGCGTACGTTAAGCGCATACACCAGTGACTAGCAGGCCCAGACGCGCACTCTAGCGCCCAGTAGGCTAGACGCCAAGCGTGCCAGACCAGGTGCACCCCCTGGCCTCTTTTGTTTTAGGTTGTTTTCCTACTGTTTTTGAGACGATTCAGGCAGTATTATTTTATCTATTTAGGCCCGAGATGTTGGCCGAATTTTGAGTTATTTTGGCAACTATAAATAGTTGCCTTGACATTAGTTTTAGGTTTACACTTTGATAATTTGAGAGCTTTGTGAGGAGTTTTCTTCATGTTCTTGTTGTTCTACGAACGCTAACTCTACTTATCAATTAATCTCAATTATTGCTTGATCTAGGTTGCTTGGACAATCACAATCCTTGAGGTCTAGAAAAGTACCGAAAACCTTGCGTATCTAGTTTGTTTTGAAGGCTGCCGAATTATATCAAGATTAATCTCCGTCCGTGTGTGCATCATCTTTGGTATCAAAGAATTGGTGTGGAGGAGAAATCTTATTCAACTCCATCGGAATTCAAGAAATCGTCGGCCATCACCATCCAATTATCGTCGGTTCATCAATTCAGTTGTGAATTAACTTTTAGCCTAAGGTTTTCAATTATTCTTCTTGTTTATTTGGTTGAAACTTTCGACCTATATTGAAAAAAAGTCTGAAAAAAATCCCAAAAAAGTTCAAAAAAATCCTTAAAAAAAGTTTGAAAAAAGTTGAAAAACGGAGAAAAAAAATAAAAAATGAAAAAAAATTACAGAACCGAAAGTGTTACTATCAAATTCAAGAATTACACTATTTTGGAAAGTCTTACGTGAAGGATTGCCAATTGAATTGGAAGAAATTTTAGACCTATCTTGCGTGACATTACTTTGAAAAGAGTTCCAAAACTTGGCGCCATTGTTAGATTTCTTGATTGGAAGGAGTTAGGTTTTCCGAAGCACAACTTGAACGTTGAGGATTCGAGAGAAAAAAGGCAAGAGGGTGATATCATTAGAGTGGCCAAGACACATGAGGGGAGCATTCTCAATTCGAGTGAAACACGTGAGGGAGTGTTTTGTGAGGTTATTTTGCTACTGACTTTTCTTTACAGGAACAATTTTCATTGGAGGTACGTCTAACGATAGCGTGAGAGGCCAACAATTGGGCGGGACGCAAGTCACCACCTTGAAGGTGATCCAGTAGCTGACTGAGAACCTAAACACTGCTCTTGCTGGAATTAGAGGCGAAATGGAGTGGCAAGCCTGAGAGATTCCTGACTTGAGGCGTGGCGCACACGAGGAGCCACGAATAGGATGCACTGGTCCTAAAAACCAGCATGCTCCGATTATGTTAGAAGACTATGGATCTAACGACGAGGGGGATTGTGTGAGACCATGGGGACGAGTTCAACAAGTTGATTTTGGAGATAGACGAGACAGTGACATTAGGTTTATTAAGATGCAAATTCCACCATTCAAAGGAAAGAATGATCCGAAGCTCTACTTTTAATGGGAACGAAAGGTGGATATGATTTTAAAATGCCACAACTTTTTTTAGGAAAAGAAGGTAAAACTCGCAGCCGTTGAATTTTTCGATTATGCACTAATTTGGTGGGATCAGTTGGTGATTTCTAGGAGAAGAAATAGGGAGGAACCTGTGAGTACTTGAGCTAAAATGAAAGCGATCATGAAGAAGTGGTATGTTCTATCTTATTACTACCGAGACATGCATCAAAGGCTCCAACGCCTAACACAAGGGAATTGGACTGTGGAGGAGTATTATAAGGAGATGGAGATCACAACGATAAGGGCTAATTATGAGGAGGACCTCGAGGTCACAATGGCTCGATTTTTGAGTGGATTGAACCAAGAAATAAGCAACGTGGTTGATTTGCACAACTACACCGTCCTCAAAGAGATGGTGAACATAGCAATGAAGGTTGAGAGGCAATTTAAGTCTCGTGGGACAGCAAAGAGTGGGACGAGTTCTGCTTCAAATTAGAACTCAAATTGGCCACGAAAAGAGGAGAATTTGAAAGGAAAGGGGCTAGAATCCAAGAGGCCGAACCAAACTCTTCCTGGAACTAAAGGTACATCTAATACTCCTAACACTCGAGCTTCTTCTAGCAAACATTCTTCAATTAAATGCTTTCGATGCCTTGGAACTTGGCACATTGCCTCCCAATATCTGAATAAGAGGGCCATGGTTTTGAGGTATGATGGGTTTATTGAATATCAGGATGACTTTTTGGACGGGAAGGAAGATGAAACTTGTGTGGAACGGGCTGTTAAAGGCAAAACTTTGGTGGTTAGGAAGGTGTTTAGTATTCGGCAAAAGACTGAAATGTTAGACCAATGAGAGAACTTATTCCATACGCGATGTTTGGTTGGTGGTAAAGTTTGTAGCTTGATCATTGATGGAGGGAGTTACACCAATGTTGCTAGTTTGGATATGGTTAGAAAATTGGGGTTAACGGTTCTAAAGCATCCGGAACCATATCACTTGTAGTGGTTCAATGACAGTGGGGAAGTTAGCGTGACCAAACAAGTGCTACTATCTTTCTCCATTAAACGGTATGAGGATGAGGTTCTTTGTGATGTATTATCTATGCATGCTAGTCACATTCTACTTGGAAGATCATGACAATTTGATCGTCAAGCTAACCATGACGGATACACCAACAAGTGCTCGTTCAAGTTCAAAGGGCGAAATTTCATTCTTGAACCAATGACTCCACAAGAAATTTACTTGGACCGAATTCAAGCCTTAAAAGGAAGATTGGGTTAGGGTAGTGAAGAGCAAAAAAATAAAGAGGGACAAGAAGCTGAAAAGAAAAGAGATAATGTCTCATAGGAGAGAGAAAGCATAAGGAAGCAAAAGAATGACAGATGTACAGGAGAGAAAAGTATAAGGAGGGAAAATAAGAGAGAACCGAGAGAAAAGAAGGTGAGCTTGTATGTGTGTGGAAAGGACGTAAGGAGAGCATATGGAGCAAAGAGAGCGTTGATTGTGATTAGACATAGGGATTGTTTTCTTTTGGATACTAACCCTATTGATGAATCTTTGCCAAGTGTTTTTAAGTCTCTTTTGCAAGAATATGAGGATGTTTTCCCATAGGAGATGCCGAAAGAGCTGCCTCCTTTGCGAGGTATAGAGCATCAAATCGACTTTTTCTTAGGAGCATAAATTCCGAATAGGTTAGCCTATAGGAGTAATCTAGAGGAAACGAAGAAACTTCAATGACAAGTAGATGAATTGCTTACAAAGGGGCACATGCGTGAAAGTCTTAGTCCTTGTGTTGTTCCGGTTCTACTAGTGCCGAAGAAGGATGGATCTTGGAGCATGTGTGTAGACTGTCGAGCTGTTAATAAGATCACGGTAAAGTTTCAACATCCTATTCCTCGACTTGATGATATGTTGGATGAGTTGCATGGTGCAAGTGTTTTTACAAAAATTGATCTAAAAAGTGGTTATCATCAAATTCGCATGAAACTAGGGGATGAATGGAAAACTGCATTTAAGACTAAATACGGTTTGTATGAGTGGTTAGTTATGCCATTTGGTTTATCTAATGCACCAAGTACCTTTATGAGATTAATGAACCATGTCTTGCCTGATTACATGGGTAAATTTGTTGTTTACACTTTGATGATATACTTGTATATAGCACTACTTTGAATGATCATATGGAGCATATGCGTTGTGTGCTTGATACTTTGAGACGTGAGAAGTTGTTTGCAAACTTTAAGAAGTGTACTTTTTGCATTAATAAATTGATATTCTTGGGGTTTGTTGTGAGCTCGAAGGGGATTGAGGTAGATGAGGAGAAGGTGAAGGCCATTCGAGATTGGCCAACACCAAAGAGTGTTTTGGATGTGAGGAGTTTCATGGCTTAGCTAGTTTTTACCAGCGGTTTGTGAAAGACTTCTCCACCATTGCTGCTCCTTTGACTGAAGTTGTCAAAAAGGAAAAGGGATTTAGTTGGGGAAAAGATCAAGAGCATGCATTTAACTTGTTGAAACAGAAGTTATATACTGCACTTGTGTTGTGTTTGCCTAATTTTGATAAAGCTTTTGAAGTAGAATGTGATGCCTCTGGGATCGGTATAGGTGCTGTCTTAATGCAAGAAAACAGACCTATTACGTACTTCAACGAGAAATTGAGTGGAGCGCAATTCAATTATCCAACGTATGACAAAGAACTTTATGTAGTGGTGCGAGCTTTGGAAACGTGGCAGCATTGTAACATCCCACCCCCCTACTGGAAGGGTAGAATAGTAAATTGGCATAGGATGTGAGTGATTGGGCTGAATTAGGACTGTTCATGCATACTAGTATTGGTACACAGTGAATTTTGTGCACATGACATAACTGTACATGCATACATGACATTCTCGGTTTTTGTGCCTAATGCAATTTTATTGTGATTAACGTAGTCATTGTGTTTGAAAAATTATTTGGAGTGAGTTATTGTATGGTTTACATTTTAAGGAATTTTTAGGAATTTTTCTGGAATTTTCCGGAGAAAATTCCCAGACCGGAAAAAAAATCACCAAGCGGCGAACCAGTTGATTTTCGGTAGCAAAAATTTCTATCCAATGGCACTGTAATATTGGGTATATTATTTTGAGATTGAAATTAGGGCCATTGGACTAGAATTGGTCAAATTGCATTAGGGTTCCTATTTACTAATTTGGTTTTAGCCTATTTTGTCTCTTTCTCTAATTTGTCCTTTTGCTCTTTATCTTAGCCAAGTGTCTTAGGACACCTATGAAGTCCATTTAATGCATTATTTATGGCCATTTT
>JAOSBL010000210.1:25203505-25224059 GCA_027568915.1 Erythroxylum roraimae
TGATTGTAGATTATTGTTAAATGATTGTAATAACTGAAACTGAAAATGTCTATTTCTGACACTGAAACTGCTTTCTTATAACATGGGCTTCAATGATATAATTATCTACTGTTTATTCCGCGCACATAAGTGTTTTGTAAACGAAAGATTTTACTGAGTTTCGACTGACTGATGTAGCACGCTACCCTCGCGGGGCACGGACTCAGATGTCACCAATGATGTCAGGTTCTGGTCACACGGGAGTGGGGTGTTACAAGCATTATTTGCAACCAAAGTAATTTGTCATCAAAACCAATCATAAGACTCTTAAGGACCTAAAAGGACAAAGTAAATTGAGTAAGCGACATGCAACTTGGGTGGGGTTCTTTGAAACCTTTCCATACGTGCTGCACTACAAACAAGGTAAGGAGAATGTGGTCGTCGATGCTTTATCGCGCAGGTATTCCTTATCTCAACTCTTACTTCAAAACTTTTAGGGTGTGAGTGTAACACCCCACTCCCATCTGACACATGCACGTGCGCCTTTCGGTCACACGTGCTCATGCCTGAAAAAAATGACGTGTTAACTATCACACTTTCACTTTATTACATGGCATCATAATTAAAAGATTCAAGGCTGCGTTAAATTCATTCGTGGCTCGCGTAGTTGATGATGGACTCCGGAAGAATCAAGATTCTCGCTCGCAGCTTCAGTTTGTCAGTTTGAGCCAAGTTCTGGGCCCGAACAGCCCTTGACAGGTGCGTACGCCAGCGACCAGTAGGCCCAGGCGCGCACTCCAGTGCCCAACAGGCCAGACGCCAGGCACGCCAGACCAAGCGCACCGCCTGGCCTCTTTTTCTTTAGGTTGTTTTCCTACAATTTTTAAAACAATTTAGACAGTATTATTTTACCTATTTAGGCCGAGGATATTGGCCTAATTTTGAGTTATTTTGGAAACTATAAATAGTTGCCTTGACTTTAGTTTTAGGGTTACACTTAGATAATTTGAGAGCTTTGTGAGGAGTTTTCTTCATGTTCTTGTTGTTCCACAAACCCAAACTTTACTTATCAATTAATCTCAATTGTGGTGTATTATTTTGGTTCAATTTTTCTTGGTTTATTGCTTGTTCTAGGTTGCTTGGACAATCATGATCCTTAAGGTCTAGAAAAGTATCGAAAACCTTGTGTATCTAGTTTGTTTTGAAGGCTACCGAATTATATCAAGATTAATCTCCGTCCATGCGCGCATCATAGATGGTTAGTGGGCTTCACTGTACATCTCAGAATTTGTTCCAATATAGCAGCAGAATTACATGCTTTACAGATCGGTTTGGTTCTAGCTTGGAAGGAGGGTTTTTGCTAGGTAATTTGTGAATTTGATGCAAAGATTGTTTTGGAGTTAATCAATTCAGCAGACATCACTTTCCAATCTTTAGTAGCTTTGATCGCAGACCTTAGAGTACTACGTGGTCAAGACTAAGAATATAGTTTCATTATACATTGCGTAAAGGCGATTTTTGTGAAGATGTGTTTTCTAAAATGGATTGTGACCTGGAGGTGGATTATGAAGTTTTGAGAACGCCACAACATCTTTAGTCTTGACATTGCAAGTTGATGCACGGGGGGTTGAAATTCTCTGAGCTTTTAAACTAAGCTAATTTCCTTTATTTCCTGTTTATTTCCTTCCTTTGTTCACCAAAAAAAAGTATGGATTGACATCTGAACTCCTGAGTTTATCATAGGACTTAGTGAATTTGGATGCATTTAAATGGGCCATACTTTTTAATATCTTGGGCTTGTGACTCATGGATATATGTAATAAAAGATATAGACCATATGTTTTCTAAATTTAGACTGTAAAAGTTTGGACTTGGAATATTAGATGAGTAATAATATAATTTGGGCTTGTAGAGATATTATACATATATACAAACACACATTATATAGTAGTTAATATGATTAGTTAAATAATAAATTTACTTGGAAACAAGTTTCTAATTGAATTCAAATTATTAATATTATTAGTTCAATAATAATTAGAAATATTTCCAATTAAAATGAAATCATTACTATGATTAGTTTAAAATAATTAAAATCAAGTTTCTAATTACATAAAAATCATAATTTAATTTAATTAGTTCAATAATATTTAAAATTAAGTTTCAAATTAAAATAAAATAGCTATAATTATTAATTTGATTAGTTCAATAATAACTGATAATGATTTTTTGAGTGAACTACAATTATGAGCATGAGTTCGTTATTACGTATTAAATTTTATGGGCTTTATCAAGTTACCTAGATGACTCTATTCTGTGTAAAATTTGTTACATCTAGTCTAGGCGATGTTCATGTTAAGTGATCATTTTGTATTAAAACAAGTTGTACTAAATTGCCTGAATTGTGTTGACTAATATAAGTCAAGTTTGATTTTCCCAATTTCTTAATATTTGTTTTATATGGATTTTACTTGAAAATTCCATTTAAATATGATAATCATTATTTAATAATCATACGAATAATGATTGGGGATATACGTGATCTTTCAATTTTGTAGGTAATTGAAAATCTAATTATTTACTCAATGTATGTATGATATGACATTGATGTATATATATACTATTTCTTTCTTCCTATAGAAATATTGTGTTTTGATAATAACTACTACACCAAAGAATATTGTTGCTAATTTTAACAAAGATAAGAAATTAAATGGCAAAAATTATGAAATCTAGAGCATGAAAATTTAATATGTACTAAAAGAGCAACAAACACTAAAACCATTAAATATGACTAGGGATGTTCTCGAAGAAGGCAATAAAGTCCAATATAGAAGGGATCATAATGCTTATAAAATATGGAGGAAGAACTCATTAGCTTACATTACATTGCTGAGCAGTATGGATAATAATATAATGTATGAGTTCCAAAATTAAGAAATTGTTAAAGACATGTGATCTACTTTAGCTACACATTTTGGAGGTACCTCAGTGACCAACATGAGGTAACTTATTTATTAAGTTTGGCTCATTAGGAAGTGATTAGATCACTTAATGTAAAACCATTTGAGGCACATGTCAAACATGATAAGTGAATTGCGAGCCATCAGTTATGAGTAATCAGATGAGCAATAAATGTAAATAGTGATTCGTTCGTTACCTCGAAATTGGGAGTATCTGAAGATGCATTTAACTCACAGTAAGAGCATTAAGATGGTGGACGATGTTATAAGGAATCTTATGCTAGAAGAAGCATATCTTAAAGCCTCCATAATGTCCTTCAATTTATATACAGTTAGCTTTATCTCATTTAAAACAATAAACAAGGAGTATAAGCATCATAGTGGGCCTAAAAAGAAAAGGGGTGAGAAGTATACATACTATACTCAGGCCCTAAAGAAGGTAAAGTAGAACTAGCATGAAAAAATAAAATATGCTTTTAAAGAGCAAAATAAGAAAAGAGTCAAATGCCTTAATTAAGGTAATAACGGTCACTTCGCTTATTATTGTAGCAAGTTTAAAAAAGTCTTATACAAGCATTTGTATTGTGAATGTATCTTGTTCTATTTTTTAATTGAATCATATATTTTGTGTATTGCAAACTTAGATGCAACCAATCATATAGCAAAGGATAAGGATGCCTTCGAATAATTACAAAAAATCTCATATGGAATAAGATGGATTTTTATAAGAGATAACTAAAGAATTGACGTATAAAGGATTGGAATATGCAAATTAAATATGCTTAGTGGTTGATTCTAATACTCACTTCTATATTGGTATTAATTAGTCTCGGTTTTGATGTAAATTTTCACATTGATGACATAGATTTACATCTTAGAACCACTTATTATGGTCATGATTTATGTTCGATGATTTTATTATTCTAGATGTTGTTTATTAAAATAATAAAATAATTTACTTCTTGTTTACGCTAGTAATTCCAATAAAGATGCACTTTTAGGGCCTATTAGACTATATCATAGTGGTCAAAATTGAATAAGTCAATTATTTAAATAAGGCCTCTTAAGTTATTTACATTAAATAGTTATATATTTATGAATATTGGCTAGTTGGTAAAATAACAAGAAAGCCATTTAGAAAAGGAATGTAAGCTTCATTTTTATTTTATTTGATTCATTTTGACATTTATGGTCCAATGAACGTAAGGGCATGGCATGAGGCTATATATATAATCATCACTTTTATAAATAAATATTCTTAATATGGTCATGTCTATTTGATGTCGTACAAATCAAAAGCATTAATTGTTTCATAAAGTATATAAAATTGGTAGAGTCAATTAAAAAAGAAAATAAAAACATTAATAACTAATCGAGGACAAGAATACTTGTCTAATAAGTTCAGGATGTTATGTAATAAAAAAAGAATAGAAAGACAATTAATTTTTTTCTCAAACCCCATAATAAAATATTGTTACCAAAAGATTTAATCTAACACTACTAGATATGGTTAGGTCCAAGTTGGCATAAGTAAATGTATTAATCATCAATCATCTATTAGATAATGTATTTCTTATAACCCTTATTTACTTAATTAAGTGCCTATAAAATTAGTTATGAACACCTTATGTTAATTAAGTGCCTATAAAATTAGTTATGAACACCTTGTGTAAATTACAAATAAGTAGAAAATCTGATATGGAAAATATATATTGCATATGTTCATGACCTCTCACACAAATATGGAAAACTAGGACCATAAGGAAAGAAAACTATCTTTCTTAGATACTCTAAAAAATCAAAAGGATATGTGTTCATAGGAGCATAAGGTAATAAAGGAGTAATTGAATCTGAATCACGAGATGTCATAATTTTAGAAAGTGACTATTTGAAGTAGGATGAAATGAAAAAAAAAGACCTATTTTTATACAAAACTCTTAATCAGAATGATTCTATTACAGAGAACCATGAAAAAGGACTTTATATGAGTGAGAGTAGTCTAGAACTTAAAGAATTAACTCTAGGTCAATTAAGGTAACAATCCACTGAACGTCTGCCTACTATATCAAATATGAGTGGAAATAATCATAACATTCATGAATGTTTCTCATGAACCTCACTTACATCGAAGTAATCATGGAATAATTCCTTGGCATCATTTTGAAATCAAAGGATAAGTTCATATAATTTATTCCATAAGAAAAGGATTAGCTAAGAAATGTATATAAGGCTCTTATTGGTCCTGTCAAAGAAAGAAACGAAAGAAGAAATGACTTTTTAAAGCTTAGATTGAGTATGGGACTTAGTTGATCTCCCTAATAGGCATAAAGTTATTGCAAACAATAGGTTCTCGAAATAAAATGAAAAGTTGTTAGGAGTATCAAATGATATCAGGCATGTCTCGCGGCTAAAGAATATACCAAATAAGGGGAATTTATTATAATGAGGCATTTTTACCTATTATAAAGTTTGCTTTAGTTCATCTATTCTTCGCTCTAAGAACCAGGTTGGTTCTTGAATTACATCCAATGGATGTAAAGGCTAATTTTTATATGGAGAATTAGAAGAAGAAATTTATATGGAACAACCTATAGGTTTCATTGAGATAGTCCAAGGACATAAAGTGTATTAGTTATTAAATTTTATTTATGGTCTGAAGTAGTCCTCAAGGCAGTGTTACATTCATTTTCATAACATAATTATTTCATATGATTTTTATATTCCTGATGAAGATCGTTGTATATATATGAAGACGTTTAAAGAAAAATCTATGATTTTATCTTTATATATGGATGACAATTTGATTGCTTGTAATAATTATGAATTGGTCAAACAAATCAAAGACTCGTTATTATTCAAATTTAAAATGAAAAATATGGGGTGAAGCTGTATATATTATTGGAGTTAAGATTTCAAAAGATCGTTCAAATGGATTATTATAACTTTCACGAGTGACTTATATTTAAAAGGTTTTAAAATATTTTGTATGCAAGAGTGCAAACTAATTGATAATCTTATTGCTAGAGGGAAAGGTATTATTAAGAAATCTTGCCCACCAACACCACAAAAAAGGGAAGAAAAAAAAAAAGAAGAAGAAATTTTCATATTTTAGTGCAATTATTAGTCTCATGTGTGTCATGATGTGTATAAGGTCAGATATTTGTTATATTGTTATAATGATGAGAGCAAATATTAGTCAAATCCAAGATAAATACATTATAAAGTAGCGATACTGTTGCTTATGCATTGTGTTATTAAGGCCATAGCCTACATATACAAGCGTATATAGATTTAAAATGGGAAGAAAATTTTAATGAGAGAAAATTTACCTCTACATTTATTTTCTTATTAAAAAATGGTGCAATATCATATAAAAGTAAAAAACAATCATATGTTGCCTTATCCACAATGGAAGTTGAATTTATAGCATTTCAACAACATTATAAAAAGTCATGTAGCTTAGATGATTGTTGTTTAATTTGGGAGTCGCTAAGAGCGAGATTGATTTAATAATAATAAATCAAACAACAATCCCTTATATTAAAAACCCTAAATTTCATTATAAATGAAACATATAGATACCAAGTATAAATATATGAAAGATAAAGTTGCATAAGGAGAAGGAGCATAAAGTATTTACACAAGATATAGTGGCAAACCTAATAACAAAATCAATTTCCCAAGATTAATACATTAGGCATGTCAAGTCACTAGGATTATTTAGATATTAAAATGTAATAACCTTTCTCCATGTATGTTCACTCAATGTATTGTCATCTTTAAATACAAACATGTGTTGACATTATTTATTAAGTAATAAGCATTGTGCAGTACTTGATTATGAAATGTATTAACTTTATATGACATATTTCATGCACGAATTAAAGAGAATATCAGACGAATAAAAGATTGGTCCTCTCATATGAGCAATCACCTGTAATATTTGTGATGACTATAGATGAGACAAATTTTAAGTTTATTATCAAGATGATAATAAAGAACAAGAGTTAGAAATTTAAACCACTTGTTGACTTAGATGATATGTCAAAAGGAAATTGGTTTTGAGTGATCTTATAGTTACCATATTTGTCATAAATTGCCAGAAGAAAATTTAGAAAAATGAATTTAAAAGTAGACTTATGAACTTAGGTTAAACATTAATTATGCTTGAACTAAAGTCTGTATGGTATTGCATTAATAAAAGACATACACTCTAAATGAAAATAAATCAATATTGTAGCATATGACACTTACTATGTGTACAAAAATGACTTTAAAAAGGGAATAGGAATAATGTAAGTCAAAAGATCTCAACTTACATTGTGTGAGACCTTAGAGGTCAAATAAGCCTCATGGTAGACCCTTATGACTCATTTCTAACTCTTAAGAATTAAATTTAAAGTTTACTACTTTAGAATATCACCAAAAAATAATGTATGATATGATATTAAGGGATAATTCTATGAAAGCAAATTAAATTTAATTAAAGATAATTTAGAATAGAGGAAGGTTATTTTGATTGAAAACTCATATAAAAAATTATATGTATTCAAAGTGACTACTAACTCTTAGGAAGAGAATTGAATACATTATGAAATGATGAAGCAAATGATATCAAATAAGATTAATATGCAAAATATGAACTAGAGTATAGGATGCTAAATCGATCCAAGGATCAATTCATTGATCAAGATGTCATATATTCTTAACATATTATATAACAATGAGCTCTCATTGTATGATGGTCGCATATGTTATTGGATAAATATGAACGACTGCATGATAATAATTAACTAATTATGTCATAAATGAGTATGAGATAAAAAATATTAAACACACTTGATTACTTGAGGATGCAATGTTTGATTCTAAATATTGAAAACTAGTTAGGAATTTAAATTTCAATCCAAATTATCCTTCGAAATTCTAAAGGATAATGAAGATCGATTTAAAGATCAAAATATCGAAATTTAGATAAGGTTATACTATGCAAATAAGAAGTCTATTTTAACCTGTATAAACAAACAATTAATTTGCAAGTAATTAGTTTAAATGGTGCATATAATAAACCTATATCATGTTTATATATATTTAAATTTTCCTACTAAATGAAATGAACTAAGCAGCTTCAAATTAATGTCCCCAAATATGGTGTTTTCTTGAGCATATACTCATCTTTCTACCACCACCATAGTCCTAGAAATGTAGATGTCTAATTTTCTTGTTCACATATCTTCTCTATGATGAGGCTCCAAGCAATAACGCTTATAAGACCTATGAGATCACTCAACCAATAACAAACTAATCACACAATAAACATGAATAAAAAATTACAAACATGATATTTTATCATAGAATACCCTCTATTGTTGAGGCAAAAATCACAAGCTAAACTAACAATAAAATCCACTAAATAAACTAGCATAATACAAATGATAAATGTTTTCAGATCTCACACTCACATATTTCAATACTACTCGTAAAAAAAATTCTAGAAATTAAAATTTAATAAAATTTAGTTGATAAAAGCCATTTAGACATTAAAACTCTTATATCATCATATGTTTTTGTTCCTTGCAACTTATGTCTCTCAAACATGTCTTTAAATCTCAAATAGATATGATTTATAACATACATTTCTTTTGATCCAATGAGATAGTTAATAACTTCAGAGTTCAAACTTAGTGTAATTAATCAAGTAAACGTCTATAAAATGGGGTTGGACCCATAACAATCTCCCCTATAGCTTATTTTGGAGGAGAAATATACCAACATAAAAAATCACTTCAATATAATCCCAACGAGCTTATTACAAAGCTTAAGCTTACTCCTGGGAACCATCTTCATCAACTTGTCAGCACTATTCTTGTACCACTTCTTTGGAGCCTCTTTGAATCCATAAAATCTCTTCTTCAACTTCGACACCAAGTCCTCTTTTCCTTTGACTTTAAGTGACTGAACTTTTTGAAGATTATTTGACTCCTTCTCAGTAGTAACTAAGAGATATTCCAAACTAGGATTTCTCATTGAAGGCTTCTTCTCTAATTAAACTTCAAAGTTAGACATCTTTTAACATTTAAGCGTGTTGCTCCCCGTGCTCCTGACACTTATGGACCCTTTGACTCATGTGCCTCCTTTTCATCAGGTTCCACCTAATTATTATCCTGTGCTAGCTCATATCCTTCACCTTCTTCACTCGTATGTTGGTCAATGGAAGTAGAAACAAGTATAATATCTTCATCACTAAAAGATGAACTTTTGGATGTAATCTTGTTTTCTTTAATAAGATATACACCTATCTTATGCTCAACACCTATCTTATGCTCATAGAAGACTAAGCCTATGCTTCTAACAATCTTCTACTTTTTTAGGTTATAGAACTGATAGTCAAACTCCTCATTACCATATCCAATGAATATATAAGGAGTAATCTCTAAATCTAGCTTTGATCTCAGCTCCTTTGATATGTATTTAAAGGCCTTGCATCCAAAAACCCTTAAATATGAGTAAGTTAGACCCTTCCCTTTCCATACTATCTAGGGAATGTCAAGATCTAAAGGGACTGAATGAGTTCTGTTGATCACATATATTGTGGTTTTGACCATCTCACCCTAAAAAAACTTTAATAAACTAGACATTCGAAGCATATATTGAACCTTCTCTATAATGATTCTATTCATCCTCTTAGCAATACCATTGTGTTGTGGGGTACCAAGTTCCGTCTTCTCACATCTTATGTCATGTCTTGTACAGTATTCTTTAGGTTTGTTGGAGGTATAATCACTTCTATCGTTAGTTCGAAGACACTTCAACTTCCTCTCTATCTCCCTTTCCATCATATGACATGAAATCTCTAAAAGGTATCTAGTATCAAGCTTTTTATTTTTAGCATAAACACATAAGTCTTACATGTAGCATCATCGATAAAAGTAACAAAGTATTTGTTACCACCCAAAAACTCCACTTTCGTAAGACTTCACACGTTGGAGTGCACTAGCTCCAACTTCGCCTTTCTCCTTATAAACTTCTTACGGAAAGATACTTGATGCTACTTTCCGATCACACAATGATCATATAGATTTAGAGAAATTACAGTCATCTGAGAGGTAAGTGATTTTCCAGTTAGCAACTTGATCTCTTTCTCACTAATGTATCCCAATCTTTGGTGCCATAAATTCAATTAAGTATTTTCTTGAACAACATCTAATTCTCCAGCATACATCTTCAAGTGTGTCTTATACAGAGTTCAGTGCAAGTTATCACAAGCAATGGAGTAGGAACTTCTCTTAGTTCATAACCAACTCCTCAAGAAAATCTCGCATCCACACTAACTCTTTGCCCACTTCAACGACTAATATGTACTCTAACTCTGTAGTTGACAAAGCAACACACTTTTGTAATCTTGATTGTCATGATACTGTTCCCCCTGTAAATGTCATCAAGTATCCAGAAGTAGGCTTGCTCGAATCAATATCCCCTAACATATCAGCATCTGTGTAGCCATCTAACACTGGTAATCTGAGACCAAAGCATAAGCCACTTTGGAAGTACCTCCAACATCATGCACACCATGACATACATCAAACTTCCTCCGACTGAAGCATAAGGCACCTTCTTTATCTCTTTCTTATCTTCATCACTTGTAGGACACTGACAGGAACTTAATTTCATATAGCCTTCAGGTGGAGAACTGACGAGTTTAGCCTTATCCACTTTGAACTTTTGTAGCACTTTCTAGATGTATCTTTCCTGTGATAGCCATAGATTCTTTTTCTTCCTAATATAGGAAATTTGCATGCCTAAAATTTGCTCTGTAGGACCAAGGTCCTTCATTTCAAGCCTTCTTCAAACTAGAAATATTAATGGTATCACGACCAACAATCAATATATCATCAACATATAAAAACAGAATGAAAAAATCACCTCCGACATAATTCCTCACAAACACACGATGATCGACATGTGTTTTATGGAAACCATGGTCCAACATGAAGGACTTGAACCCTTTATACCATTGTCGAGGCGCCTGCTTCAAACCATACAAGCTCTTCTTCAAGCGACACAAAAGTTTCTCACTTCCTTTGACCTTGAAGCCTTCAAGTTGTTCCATATAAATTTCATCCTTAAGATCACCATGAAAGAATGCAGTTTTCACAACAAGTTGTTTAATTTCCAAATCCATGCTTGTAGCCAAACCAAGAACAACCCGGATTGAAGACATTTTCACAACTAGAGAGAAAATTTGATCAAAGTCAACACCCTTCTTTTGGTTGAAGCCTTTCATAATTTATTCTTGCCTTGTACTTAAATGATGTAGCATCTTCTCTAATCTTCAATTTGAACATCCATTGAGTTCTCTCTTGCCCTTAGGCAATTTGACAAAGTCATAAGTGTAGTTCTCATGTAAAGACTTCACCTCTTCGTGCATGGCATCATACCACACCTTACTGTGCACATCTAATATAACCTCCTCATAGCTCTCTGGCTCTCCCCCATCACTCAATAAATGCAAACTCACTGGCTGGATATCTGGAGGAAGGTTGTCTCTGTCTAGTGGACCTCTTCAATTAAGGTTTTGTTGGTGTTGTGGGTTATACAACTAGTGGCTCTTCATTTTCGTCATCACCACCACTATCATCATGGCCATCTTTGTGGACATCTTGCTGTTGTTCTCTTTAAACAACCTTGGGAAATATTAAATCTTGGTTGATTGTGGCAGGAGGGGAAGACTCTGGCTGTTGTGATTTCATATAGTCTTCAATTGTCTTGTCTTCCATAAACACAACATCTTAACTTTTGAACACTTTCTTGCCAACTAGATCCCACAACGTATCCCCAAATTCATCTCCGGAGTAGCTAAGAAAGATACATGGCTTGAATTTGCTATCAAGCTTGGGCTTCTCATCCTTTGGAATATGAACATATGCTAGGCACCCAAAGACTCTCAAGTACTTGTAGGAAACATCTCTCCCATTCCTCACTCTCTTTGGAATATCACCATCAAGAGGAATGGAAGGAGACCGATTGATGAGGTTGACTATTGTAAACATTGCCTCCACTTAATATGAATTTGGCAGCTTTGCATGAGAGAGCATACATCGAACCCTTTCTTCAATTGTTCTATTCATTCTTTCTGCCAATCCATTCAACTAATAGGCCTTGCAATATTCTTTAAATGACCCTCTGTATCACCACCATTATTGGCTCTGACACACTTGAGCTTCCTGCTTGGTTCTCTCTTAACTCTAGCCTATAACTATTTGAATGTTGATAGTACCTGGTCTTTGGTTTTCAACACAAAAGCTCACAGTTTTCTAAAAAAATCATCAATAAAAGTGACAAAGTAAAGTGCACCAGAATGTGATTTGGCATCCATAACACAAACATTAGTATGAACAAGATCTAAAGGATGTTTTCTTCTAAATGGGGGATGGGATTTAGATAACACCCTGTGTTGTTTTCTAGCTAAACAATCAACATAAGATCTTAAAGACATACCTTACAGTTCAGGGAGGAATTGTTTCTTTGCAAGCACTTGCATACCTCTTTCACTCATGTGACCAAGTCTCTTATGCCACAACTCACAGGAGGAATCATCAATCACATTAACATCTTCATGGCACAACTTAGCTTGCAACGCATATAAAGATATCTGTTTAATAACCCTTAGTGAGCTTCCATTTTGCCTCACTAAATTTGCTAGAGAAGCCATCATTATCATCGAGCACACCTGCTGAAATTAAATTCAACCTGATGTGGGCACATGTTTGACATCTCTCATCACCAATTGGCGACCAATGGATGATTCTAAACACAACGTACACATGCCTACATTCTTATATGAGCCATCATTTCTCATCCTCACATAGCCATAGTCTCCACTAGTGTAGGACGAGAAGTATTCCCTATGTAAAGTAAGATGATATGAGGCACTTGAATCAATCACGCAAGTGCAATCATCACAAGCAAGGTTCAAATAACCTTGACCACTACTAAAAATAAGTCTTCCTCACTAGTAGTAATTGCAGTGGTGTCTTTCTCTTCTTGTTGGTGCTTGAATTTTTCACCCTTTTCTTTCTTCTCCTTGGCCAAATCATTTTTTTATTTTTCTGCAATATCTTTGGATGTGTCTGGGCTCGTCACAATAGTGTCAAACGATCTTGCTTTTGGACTTTGATCTCCCCCTGGACTTGTCCCTGTTGTGGGGCTTTCTACTTTTACTTTTACCTCTATTAGATTCTTGGGTTACATTAGCCTCTGATTGGTGGAAGGAACCCATCCTTTTCCTTCTTGTCTCCTTATTTAGCATACTAGCTTTGACAATCTCAATTGTCAACTTGCCTTCTGGAGCTAAGTTGCTAAGTGACACAACAAAGGTGTCCCAACTTTTCGGCAATGAGCAAAGTAGTAAAAGTGATTGCAACTCATCATCAAAAGGCATTTTCAAGCGTTGAAATTCATTCAAATGTACTACTATGTTATCACCATCTTTATACTCCAACTTTACAAGTTTTCTCGTCAATGACACTTTACTCAACACATTTTTCCTTTTAAATATAGCCTCAATTTTCATCCACAAATCGTAGGCATTCTTGTCTTTGGCAACATGTTGGACGACATTTATATCAACAAATTGTCTAATTTTGCAACGACTTTTTAATTCAAAATCTTCCAATCACTCTCTACGATTCCGGTTGGTATCTCTTTCTTTAAAATTTGTACACAAAAATCCTTACAATAAAGGATGTCTTCCATTTTAGTTTTCCACACGGAGTAGTTTCTAGAATTCAAATAAATCATTCGGTGGATGCTACTTTTATCTTCCATTTTAACAAGCACAAGACCACACAAGCCCTAACCCAATGCTCTAATACCACTATGTTAGCAGGAAAGGAACCTAATTTCACAAACAGCAACAACTTCAACCTTTCCCAAATTGTTTAGTTAGATGGGAAATCGATACCAACCAAAATCATAGCAGAATAACGCAAATATAGTCAGCCCAAATCACATAAATAACACAAGGATTTATCTGGAAAAATCACATGACTGTTAATAAACGATACCAAAACTTCCACTAATAAATGATAATCAAATGGATACGACAAATTGTTCTTCCCTAGCTTAACTAGAGATAAACACAATCATCAAGGAAGCTCCTTATCCTCAACCAAAAGATGGCAAAATACAAATTCGTATACAAGGAGTATTGGACAAAAATACCAATTTAAAGAGCTTCAAATCAGATTCTAATTGTTGGATGTGAAGAGGCAAGACCTAGTAACAACATAGTAAAATTTCATCTCGATCAGAGGTCATTTGATTGTTGATTAGAGTTGGAGAAAATTATGATTTGAGCTTTGTCTCTCTCTTTAACATTTTTCTCTCTCTCTCTTTTCACACTGTAATATGCTACTCTCTTCTTGACTTCCAGCCATATACCCCTATTTTGCCCTTAATAAGTAACTTGAAACGAGGGCAAAGTGAAATTAGGCTAAATTAATAGACTATTCCTCCAAGTGGGGGATTAACACAAAAAAAAGAATCGCCGCAGCAATCGCAACTAAAAATGGGAAACTAAAACTTTTGGATGATTTGCCTATTCTCTATTGTCAGACTAATATTCGGTTTTGCTAATGGTTTACATCAATGGGAACAAAGAAGAGCAAACCCAGATGATATTTCTGCATTCTAGCAATCTCCTTTGCAGAAACCTTACAGCAAGGTTGACAGGATTCGGGATAGCATTTGGTTCATCTAGAGAAAAGGATGGATGTGGATACCGATCTATGTTCTTGGACAATTGTTAGCAACTCAGCAGAATGTAGCAGAACAAACCAACCAAAGTCCTACGTCAGAGATTCCTGGCTCCAGCATCATCTTTGATTCTCCATGCAATCTGCGGAATGATGGTTACATATTAGTGATGAATGCGAGTTGATGCTCAAATCTATCGCTTAGTTTTTTTCCATACCCCCTCGAATCAGCACATACGTGGCATTCATAATACCTTTTTCTTGCTTAGGTTTTATCAGCAAATGTCAGTGACCTTGATGCTCAATGATGACTTGATAGTTTGTTTACTTGGCATACTTTAGCTCATGGGTTTCACGTCTCATGTCATGGCATACCTAATTCCAGACATCGTAGATTCAGTTCAGATACATTAGGCATTTTCATACGGAATCTCTATCTTTTGGTTCATCTTATCCACTGGAATTTACCCAAAAGAAAATTTGAAGTTGTACTCGACTTTTTTCGGAGTTTGTACAAATGTATCAAGAAAGAACATACGAATACCTTGATCGTGGTTAACAATATTGACTGCTGTTAAGTACATGTAAGGGTCATCGACTACTTGTTTCATTGAATACGTGTATCATCTGGCCACCGAAAAAGCTAAAACGACGCGGCAGATTGTTCATAGTACTCGGGTTTTGTCGATATCATGTGTTTCTATCTTCACCAACTGTGCAAGGCAAAGACAATAATAGACTCTTGAATCTTAACATGCAGTTGAATGTGAAGCCTACTTTTAGAATTTCCTACGAGGTTAATATAGGAACCACCTGTTCATTATTTTAGCATATCTAAAAGTTGTCGATCACAAGCAATCTTATTGACATATGTAATTTTAATCTATTTCTACTACTTTTGGCTTATGCTTGAAACTAATTGATAAGACAAGCCTGATGTTGAAGATCTGACTCAGCTTTCCAACACCACAATTATTTTATCTCAGAGAACCTCAGGCATTCAAAACTGCTTTCATCACGAAAGTTGTGGGCTATTGGGGAGCTGGGACCTTTCTGAGTTGAATTGTTATTGTTATTATTACCCATAAACTACGACGAATGGCAAAGATTCCACGAATTCTAGTGGTTCTAAATGCAACACTCTCACTGTGCGTATACATTGCCCACTACATGAAGACATCCATTTAGATTTCCTTAGATTTCTGAAAGTAGACACTCCACTCTCTCCCTACTTTTTATTAGAATTATTGTCAGTTGCTTGGACCTACACCCACTTCAGATAGTGTTTTGATATTATAGTTAATCAAACTAAAGCTAAAAATGATGGCATCCCCACTCCATTCTCTTCCATGAAGCTTGACAGTCACCTGCACTGCTTTGGATGCAACTTGGGAGTACTTTCCATAAAGCAAATACTCTCCTTTTTCTGGTAGTAGTCCTCCTTTTCATAATTATCCATGATTCGTAACTCTTCCGAAGTTAACATATCCTTTATCACTATAGAAAGTGCCTGACATAAATGAGTTATGGCATCCATCAGTTCAGAATTCCCAACCCGTGACTGTTATGACCACCCATTCCTCTGCCAAAATTGTCTCCCTATACTTCTATCTGTACTTGATTCCACAAAATTCAACTACCTTCCCTGCTTTGGTTCAGGGCACTTATGATCTTTATAAACGATTAACAATATGATGTTAAAAGAAGAATGACACCCAAGTTATTGGACCATGGAATGCACAGTTCTGCCGCAGAATGGAACCAACTGCATAGATCGCTCCTAACGTGGGGACCACATCTTAATGTGTCAATTTATTTCCAATGTTTTTAGCAATATGACAAGCTCAGAAGAGTTATTTCTTCATGTCATCCATGTTGATTCTACAAAGCAGAACAAAGAGACATGAACCATACAGCATGATTTGACATGTTGATGAGATTATTAGATACCCAATCCTATCTATACAGATTATTAAGGAGAGAATAATAGATCTGATACTGTTGATCAGATAGGTTAAAACTTGAAAAGTAAGAATGATCGACGAGTCAGAAATCCTAAGCCTGACTCACCAACACTACTTGCCAGATCGTTGACATATATAAGCTTAAGCCTTATAACATCAAAATTGTCGTTTAACCAGATAAAATTATTAGATAAGTTTAATAATATTTCATCCTGCTTTTTAATTATAAAATCTCTCCTATTGCCCTTAAAATTTCCTCCTTAATCTGTCCCTCACTTAACAGCAACCTGAAAGGTTGAACTTCTGCTACTGTCATGGTTTTCCAGGGTGATCGAGAAGCTGAATCAAGTGGGATATCACTCAATAATCAGGATACTGAATCTCAGGCTATTGACATTGATGAAAGAGTAGCAGAAGACGATTGCAATTTCAAAGAATGGTTGAGTCTTGGCATCAACAATCATGAAACTACCCAACCTGGTAACACTCCCGAATCAAAACCTGCCCCTGGCAACAAATTGTTCTCCTGCAACTTCTGCATGAGAAAGTTCTACAGCTCCCAGGCCTTGGGAGGTCACCAGAATGCTCATAAAAGAGAGAGATGCACTGTGAAGAGGTTCCAGTCTCACAGAATGATGATGGCAGGTATAGGGGGTAGGTTCCCATTCAATCCCCTCACAGCTCGATCTCTTGGAGTCCAACCTCACTCTCTCGTGCACAAACCTAGCAGAGAAGGGTCTAGCTTGACAGCGAGGTTTGGTGATCCCGGTACAGGTATAGGAATGGGCTGGACACCATTTGTGCTTGAAGATGCAATGGATTTGATCTGGCCTGGAAGCTTCCGCCTTGACCGAAAACAGCAACCATCTGAGTTGCATAAACTCGACTTGAATCTTAGGCTGTGAATATGTCAATTTGATCTTTCCTTTTCTCCTTCTTTCTTTTTGATCTATAAGTTCTTAGTTACCATTTTCCCTCAGGTTGCATATGTAATACCTTGCATCACGAAATAAAAGAAAGTAAGTTAGATAGAAACGCTTCTTACTTGACCAGACGCCTGCGCAGCTTATAGAATTTGGTGGTTCCTCAGCTTTCACTTGGATCAAATTGAAGTTTACTTCGGCTTTACACTAACCTAACAGAAATTTGGGTTGCCAAATCTTGTGCCCTCTTCGTAACATATCGGTGAAGCTCAACGTGTCTTTTCCTTCTTTGACATTGATTCAGGTTCGAGACTGTACTTCATTAACAAATAGAAATTATCTCAATAGTGTTTTAGATGGAAGCTCCCAACGAATAGATCATCCAACAGCTGAAATTTTAAGTTGTACATTGTAAATTATAGTTCGGTTTACCAATTATGTGGATATAATTGCAATAATTTATAATAATAGAGTAGACCGCAATTGCAATATTACAATAGCAAAGTGCATTAAGAGTTATGAGCTGGTAACAATTGGGATCAAATTAATTCCATTTAATGAAGAAAAGTGAATAATGTAAGAAAGCTCGAGGGGCCCATCCGTAAAGACTCGTCCAGTGATCGAGTTTGTGTTAGCCGTTGGTGCTCTGCAACTAAAGATATGGGACCCAAACTTTTGACTTCAGATTCAGTCTGACCAAGTTAATGCCCAAAAAGATGGAGAAATTAAATTTAATGGTCTAACTTTTTTATCTCTTTTAATAAGGTGAGAATTAAAACATAGATAATGTCTTTTTCAGATATAGAAATACAATGTAAATATAAAATAAAGTAGAATTCAGAGACAAGTTTTCTGATTCACATTTGCTTTTTAAGATTAACAAATAAAAATTCCTTCAGGTGAGATGAATTTTTTAATTGAATTCGACAAACAAAAAATACAATAACTTAACACCAATTTACCATTGGTGCGATAACCATGGCAGCTCCTAACCTTTATGTTAGAGACACGTAGGTCCAAATTGGTTAGCTTTTGTTTTTTTAACTTGTGATCGCAATAATATAAGGTTCATTATTCTTTTTTTACCCTTAGCAGAAATACAAATCTTAAACACATCACGGCTACAACCTACGATCATCTTCCAACATCACCATGGCAGCAAACACATCTCAAACGGAAATTATACCAATACTTACAGTACTAACAATCAATAATATAACAAGGTTCATCACAACGACACTTAATGACAACTACTTATATGAAAAAATGAATGTATATCATGCTATTTACGTGGTATCTGTTCCACTTTATTGATAGTAGGGCATGCCCGCCGTCTCAAACCACTTCCATTCCTTACGAGGATCATGTGTATCAAAAAGTCTTAAACTATAGATCCTGTTTGAGATCTGAAGCTAAAAGGGTGAAGCTTGATCAGTTTAGAGAATTGATGCCCAAATAAAGATGAAGAGCTTGTGTCTTGATTAGTATATCTAAAATCTATACTACAAAACAAAAAAAAGTACTTTAGGCAACAGACAAAAGCGTAGCTATAAATATAATTATCATTGCCTTTTATTAAGGCAACATAATTCATATCGTTACAAGTGACGCTGCAATAAGTAAGGCAACAAAATTTTTTGACTAGGCAACAAAATAAAAAAGTTGCTTTGAGTTTTGACTAAGACAACACATTAGTTTCAAACTATAACAGCAATGATAAATAGATATTGCAACACTTTTAAGCCTTTTTAAGCAACAATATAAATTTTTTAAGGCAACAATTTGTAACAATAAAAACAAGTATTTATTCTTTAACGTAAAAGCAAACTCTTGTCATTATGTAGGCGATATCCATATATACATTAAAACAAACATATAAATGGTAACGTACATCTTAATTGGGTATGTACTATCAAATATAAACAACTAAAAAACTGCATTTATATATAATATATAGTCCATAAGGACTTGAAAAATTCAACATTTAACATATTTAAAATACAAAAGCGAATTTTACAATCCTCAACAATTGTAAGGAAAATTACATGTGCTTCAACAGCTCTTCATCTTTTGTAGAATTTGAAGTCAGGGTCAATTTTCTTAACATTGACTCTGTAACCTTTCGTAAAGTCCTTTGGAAGTATATCATACTTATTCTTTCAGAAGGCAAAGTAATGCATTTCATACTTGTATGAAAACAATTAAAATACAGGAAGTAGTTGAAATACATATAACAATAGCATGTCATCGATCCTATTCTTGTTAAATGGATGGGAACTTTTTAACTCACATCTCGTCGAATCGATTCACAGATACCAATATTCTTTGTCCAATCTACTTCATCAAGTTTCTCACTAATAGCAGAATAAAACTAATTAGTCGGCAAGCTACTTGCAATATGGATCTCAGTTCATCCCAATGTATAAAATAAAGGAAGAAAAAGAATAGCTAATAATAAGAATGAAGGAAAAAAATTGGTACTAAAGAAATGAAACAAGGTGGAATCAGAGCAATGAAGAAAAAGTATTCAAGTACCCAAGGAAAATGGGAAACCAATAGGGATCAACTCACAACTAGTTCAGGAAATTGTATGAAATCACAACTAGTTTAGGAAATCTTCGTCAAGTTTCACCTTAAGAGGCTACCCTGCCTTGACTTCAACACCTAGTAAAAAGGATTACATCAAATTAAAATTCACAAAAATTTCATAGATAAAACACAGTAGATGTGGAGATTTGACTTTTAAAATCAAAGACTAGAAAATCGAAAAAAGAGGAAAAATATGCTTCACCTAAACACTTCAGATTGTCTCATTTGGGAGATTCTAAAGATATGAGTTTTGGTAACTTCATGTATGTCTACAATGCTACTTTGTTGAGAGTTTGTTACAGTGATAATTTGTAATTAGTTATAGCTTTTTTAATTAGCTACTAAGTCCTTGTAATTAGTTAGAATGATTAGTTGTACAG
>JAOSBL010000210.1:25247202-25261196 GCA_027568915.1 Erythroxylum roraimae
TCCATTTGGCCTCTCAACACGCCAGACAAATAGGACCAACCACACCCACCTTTTATCATTCCAGCTCGCTCTTTCTCCAACTTATAGATAAACTCAAAAGTTAAAAATTCAGGTACCAAGATGATCAAAAACCCAGTCTAAATTTTCGCAAAGATAACATTCCTACCGAATGATTAATGCATTTAAAAGAACACCCTAAATCTGAAGGGGGAAATTAAAGATCAAAGAGTACTTTCCTCCTGAGTTAATGTGATAAAAATAACCAATCCAAGAACGTCAATGAAACGTGAACGAATAAAAAGATCAGAAAGAACTCTTTTGTCAACTACCAGTTGAGGAGGAAAAAAAAACCGTTAACCCAAAATGCACATCAAGTGCCCATTTGGTGTTATGAAATGCTAACTCAAAATCTCCCATCATCGAAAGGAAAAATCAAAAAGAAAAGTCTCAGCTACAAAACCTTTTGAATGAAGAACTTGAAAGAGAAAAAAGCAGAAAAATATACTCATTAACGGAATAAAGTTGGAAACTTGAAATCCATTAAACATCGGGAACTGACGAATAACCCACTTAAGAATTGAGTAAGAACCAAAGAATCAAACAAATGCATCCGTGCATTGATAGTAAGAAACAGACCCAGAAATAAAAAACGAACCTTTCCACTAAGATAGATCTTCTCCATGTCAACGGAAACAGAATCGTTCAACTATGCCATGGCCGAGGCTCCCGATTAAGTAATAAGCATTAATTGCACCAACCAGCGAAGCCATTTTAAGATCTTCCTCAGAAAGAGGAGACCTGATCTACGCGTCTCAGCCGAGATCACAACTAGATCTACACGAGATCTAACAAAGACTACATGCCACAAACCTCTCACAGGAAACGAAAAGCTAAAAATAATCATCAGAAGCAGATATGAACCGGTAGTTGATAATCAGTGACAAATCCAATATCACAACCACAATCTAACACAGAAAATCCAATCCTCGGATTTAAAGCTAGCATCTTTCTTAAACAAAAACACAAAAATCAATCCGAAACACGCAAAAACAGATGCAGGAAAAAATAGATAGACACATCAAATGGATCTAGATCCAAAATGGGCAACGAGGAAAACCTTCAAAGGAGGAGCGCTGCCATGAGGGCGTAAAAGAGGGAGATTGCCAAAAGCCTATTCATGAAAAAAGCACCGCTCCCAGGAGTTGAGGTCAGAGACAGTCCAGGAGATGAACCTGTGTTTGGAGTAACAGCCACCGAGGGGGCTGAGGTTAGAGCCTTGGGAGCAGGCGGAGAGCTGGTAGGAGAGCCGGTCGGAGAGGCGGTGGGAACTGCCGAGGGAGGAGGAGGGGACTGCGAAGGCTTTTCTTCAAAGGAGGAGCGCCGAAGGCTTTTCTCTGTATTATTATAGCTAAAATAATAAATTGAAGTGCTTTTATGATCATTCAAATCTCCACCCCAATCATCGTCGGATTATCCAACCAAAACACAAATATTAAAAGAGGAATAAAACAATCCAAACTCTTGAGTGCCTTTTATATATCGCAGGATATGTTTTGTTACTTACAAATGATATTGATGTGACGACTTCATGAATCTACTAATCAAACTAACTCCCTAAGAGATATGCAGCCTTGTACAGGTGAGATATCTCAAATTTCCTGTAATTTTCTTAAAGTAAGTAGCATTAACAAGTGCCCCTTCTCCTTTTGTCAATTTTGTACCAACCTCCATGAGAGTTCTTGTTGGATTACAATCTGACATGTGAAGTTTCTTTAAAAGTTCAACAACATACCTTTTTTTAAAGATAAAAATTATATCACTTCTTTGAACCATTTAAATGCTAATGAAGTATGATATCAGGCCAAGATCTGTCATTTCAAATTCTTGTATCATGGACTGCTTAAAGCCTTTAATCATGCTAAAAGTGCTACTTGTGAATATTAAATCATCAACATATAGGCACACAACTAGGATGTCTCCAAAACTAATGACTTTTATATGTAAGGCATGCTTCGAGAGACATTTGTTGAAGCCATTGCTACATAAAAAGATCCAATGTGCCTGTTCCAAGTTCTTAGAGCTTGTTCTAGGCCATATAAGGCCTTCTTTAACTTGTACACTTTATCTTCACTTTTTTATTTCATAAGACTAGAGGCCTGTTTGACAAATATTTCTTCTTTAAGTGGGCTATTTAGGAAGGCTGACTTTATATCCATTTGACATATCTACCAGTGATTTTGTGTAGCCACAATAATCAATAATTTGATAGGTTCCACGTGAGCAACTGGTGAAAATAGCCCTAGTTGTTACTCAAATCCCTTTGCCACCAACCTCACCTTATGTCTTTCAACCTCTATATTTGATTTCATTTTGGTTTTGAAAATCCACTTCATATTAATAGCTTTATAGCCTTATGAAAGATCAACAAGCACTCATATGTTGTTTATATTAATTGTACTAATTTCTTCACACATAGCCTCTAACATTGTGGGTTTTTAATTGCTTCTTCTAATAACACAGGTACAAAATTTGAAAAGAAACCAAGATGTACTAGTTCTTAATCATCATTAACTGTATTATCAAGATGTACCTTATAATCCAGTAGGTGTATTAATTGTTGATAGTTCCTGCGAGGCCTGCTACTTTCTGTTGGAAATTGAGAAAAGAATGATCTTTGTATTGTGCTTGATGAGGTCTCTCCATTTGCATTAGGCATTTTAACTTCTTCTTGGAGGGGAACAAGACAATTTTAAAGTTGAACATCCTTATTCCAGTCCCATGTTTCTTCTTTAATAAAGGTCACATCCTGACTAACAATATTTTATTTGTAATAATGTTGTAAAGCTTGAATACTCCTCGCTTATATCCAACAAAAACTATTCTTTAGCTTTCTCATATATTCCTTGTTTTTTTCTTGAATAAGAGCATAGGCAACAGCATCAAACACCTTTAGATGCTTCACACTTAGCTTAACATCATTTCAAACTTCAGCTAGAGTGAGATTTGGAACTCCTTTGTTGGAGATCTATTCATAATATAAACAGAACATGAGAAAACGTCACCTTAATATGATTTCGACGTTCTCTTGGATTTTAACATGCTGTCACCATTTCTAAAATGATTATATTTTTTTTCCATACAATGACTATGTTATGTTGAGGAGTGTAAGGAAAATTTACTTCGTGTTGTATTCCCTAATCTTCACAAAAAAGCATTGAATTCATTGGAGATGTATTCACCTTTACCATCAGTACGAAATGTATTAATGAGACAACCACTTTATTTTTCAATAATGTCTCAAACTTCTTAAAACAATCAGACACTTCAAACTTCTTTTGCAGAAAATAGGTCAATATTTTTTTGGCGAAATCATCAATAAAAGTCAACAAATAACTATTATTGCCATTTGACTCGACATTCATTGGACCACAAAATTCAGAATGAACAAGTTTAAATGGTTAGGTTCCTTGCTGATTATTTCCAGCTATAAAGGTAACCTGCTTTGCTTTCCAAGAACACATGCTTCACGCAACTGATTTGGGTGATCTATACATGGTAGGCCTTTTACATTTTTTCTTTAAGCAAGTAATTTCAAGCTTTGAAAATTTTAATGAATAGCTGTATATGCCATAACCAAGAATCATGTTTCATAATTACATTGAGACATTTATATGCACCACCATAAATATAAACTTGAAACATACAATTTTTCATTAAAGGTGCTTTAAGAATGAATGTACCTTATTAATAAAAATGGAGAACTTGCAATCTTAAAGAGTCATGGCATACCCCTTTCCAACAACTAACCTACACTCAATAAATTAGTCTTCATTCCTAGTACAAAGAAGACATATGAAATATACTTGTGGTCTCCATTCTTTAAAATGATGAGAATCTATTCTTTTCTCATTACAAAAATGGTACTGCCATCTTCAAACTTGACCTTCGTATGGAAGAATTCATCAATTTCTATATATAACTCCCTTTTGCTGCATATATGGTTATTACATCCAGTATCAAGAAACTATGTTTGATGATTTTATGACTCACTAGCTGCAGTAACCATTAAGAGAGCATGACAGCCATCACCATCACCTTCATCATAATTTTCTTGCACATTTGATTACTTCCTTTTTTTCTACCTTCATTTACATAATGGCTACATTTATGACATATAAGACATTTAATATTTGACTTGTTATACCATCCTTCGGTGCATTCACAACCATGACCTTTTGTATATCAATTAGAATATGATCTCTCTTGATCACTGTCTTGGTTGCCTCCAATCTTATAATTGTTGCTATGATCACCATGACTACGATTGTTATGGATTCGACCACCTCATTGTCCTCTTCTATGAGAACCAACATGGTTCTTGGTTTCTTCCCCATTTTGATCAGCTTTAATGGAAACTTAGGCTTGTGAGGCTTTCTCGATTGGCTTCCTAGCTTTCTTCTCATTCATATGTTGCTTATGGGTTTATAAAGTGTTAGAAAATTCATTTACAAATATCAAGGATAGATCATGGGCATCTTTAATAGCCACCATAATATGGTTAAATTCAAAAGTTAGCTATCAACATTAGAGCATCTCAAAGCAAGAAATTGACTTACATAATTTGTTGTGCTTCTCTCCATGTATTTTCATTTGGTTTGTCAAAGCAAGAAATTGACTTACATAATTTGTTATAGATTTAGAGGGTTCCATTTGTAAGATTTTATAGTGATGTATTAAGGTTTAGAGTCTCATCTTTTTTATTCTATCTGCACCTTTAAATGTCAACATTAGAGCATCTCAAGATTGCTTTGATGTGGTTGCTCTTGTGATCTTTTCAAAATCTTCATCTGTCATTCCTTGATGAATGAAATACAATAATTTCTTATCCTTTTTCTTGATTTTATAGTGACTAGCTTTTGGTGCATCAGTTGCACTTTCTCCAAGCTAATCATAGCCATCCTCCACGAAACCTAATAACTTATGGTAGTTGAAAAGTACTTTCATTTGGATTGTCCATCGATTGTAATTCTTCCCCTCCAAAATGGGCGTAGACACTTGGATTAAGCTATTCATTGCTATAACTCTAATACGACTAATGAACAATAATAAGAGGAAGAAAATGGGTACTAATAATAGTAATAATAATAGAAATTAGGAGTGAAATGGAAGAAAAGATGAACAACTGGGTATTTTATTTCTAATAAACACCATTTTGTAGATTGACAACTTAGCCTAACAGTACTTTGTCATTAACAATATGAACCTATAGGAAAACATGATTAAAAAATCTTACCAAAATATTAAAGAAAAATATCCACGATTAAATTATTTTAACACATTATTGAAGAATTGAGATTGTCAATCACCAACAAATACCACCAAATCGTTATTTGAAATAGGATCGCTGATTACTTTAAGGTCTTCTTTTAAGGAAGCTAGAGTCTGGAGATAAGTTGATATCATGAAACAGGAGGTTGTTTGTTGAAAAAAATGACTATTTAATTTCAGCCATAAATCACGAGAAGTGGTGCATTCAGTCAATCCTTAGTTAGAGGGCACATAGGGATAGTATAAACAAAAGGTATGTGGCATTGTTAAACTACATGAATCGAGAAAGGCTCTCACTATAACTCTTTGGTTCATTGAATATTTCACTAAAAAGCCTTAAGGGAGTTGCATCATGGGTTTTTAGCCTATATGCTAGTCAAGTGGTTTATAGAAGAGATTTTCATAAGAGATTAAAGATAAACAAAGATTGACTGTAGCATAGATTTTAGATATGCTATTCGAGACACAAGTCCTTCTTCTCTATTTAGGTGTCAATTCTCAAGGCCTGCCTTTTAGAAATATAAATTGACTAATCTTTCCTTGTTTAACTTCAGACCTCAAACAGGATCTATAGTCCAATACTTTTTTATGCACAGGATCCTCATGAAGAGGCAAGTTTAGAACATACTTGTCTTTCTTTATGATTGTGGCTACATTATTCAAGAATCAAGCTTTCAGTTAAGGAAGAACTTAGAAACTTAGAAAGAAGCCATACAATAAAAAACACACGTTATTTTTATGATGATCTACAACTGAAGAGAAACCTTATTTTTATAGACTAAGCGAAATAAATGGGGACAACCAACCTTTAGAAAAGATTCTCTCATAGTACAATAATTTAAACTAAAAGAAAAAAGTACATAATAAAAGTAAGAATTATTAAAACATTGGGTCCCAATAATTTTCTTAAAAGATAAGAAGGAATATAATAAGAGGCAGATGCAAAAAGAGATTGAGGTCCACTATTATCATCATATTAAATCCTATATGAGCAAATTGGTCAACAGAAGACCAATATCTAGCGGTTGGAGAAATGGGCTCTAAAACGGCAAAGTCGCTTGTGTATGGACTAAAAAATGTACAAGTAGTTGGCTTGGTGGTTTTGGGATGATGATTTAGGTGATTTAGAAAATGGTATAGATCACGTATCAAGTCTCTCTGATGTTTTTGCTAGTAAATGGAAGTTCACCAAAGTTGAAAATGATTAATGGTGCAAATATAACCATTCGTAGTCAAGCTATATGGAAGGTGGATAATGAAGATAGATTAGGTGTTTTAGTAATATAAAGGAATGTCCTATAGCTGATATTTGTTGAGGATGTATCTAAGCTAAATACGCCACTTGGGTACAGGTTGAAAACATTCGAAAAATTTCCATAAGAGAGAGCTAGCATTGGCTAGATTATTAAGATATTTATACACATGCAAAGAAGAGAGGGAAATTGGGCATGCATACAAGGCAGATAAGGCCCATAAGTGCCACATTGTTAGCTCGAAAAGGGAATCATAAAGAAGGTAAAGGATTTGATAGGTGTTAACATGTCAAACTAATGTAGGTGTGGTGGAATGTTCAAAGTAGTGAGAACAAGATAGGGGCAATAAAATAGACTTTTTCATAGGAGAACAATAATGTCATCTAGTGTGGTTAGAGGAGTTTTAGTGATCGGAGGGAAAGATTTGTTGATCCTAGCATACTGTGGAAATTCTATGATGGGGAGAAAGAGAGTAACTGGTCTCTTAAGGATGGAAGAGAGAAATTAGATTAGTTTTCTACATTGAGAGAGAAAATCTTTAAGGATGTTGTGCTGACCTTTGATATGGTGAATGGTGAATTTATAACATAAAAACCAATCTTACCAACGAAGTAATTGGCTATAAGGAAATATCTTCTTGTTGGGCTAAAAAATCTTTAGAAAGATGTATTGTCCATTTCAATAAGAAAGTGACAAGTGCTGAGGTGAAAATTAAATTTTTCAATGCCCTTTTTTATTGCCAAGATTTCCTTATAGATGGTAAAATAGTGTTTTTCTGATTTTTTGAACTGGACACTGACATAGACACAATAATGTCTTTTCCTATCAATCTCTATTAATATGAGACCCCAATAGTTGTCACTAGCATCTGTCTAAAGGATGCATTGACCTTTGTCAGGAATCTTTAAAGGAAGTGGATTCTGACTTGCCTGTTTTGAGTACTGGACAGCTCTAGTTTGTTCTTTACTCCATAATGGTGGATTCTTTCTCAACAATTTGGATAAGGGAGTTATGTAATTAGTCATGTAAGGGAAGAAATCTTTGATGTAATTTAAAATTCCAAGGAATTGTTGGATTTGTTTTATGGTGAGATTTTCATTAGAAAATTATAATTGCTCAATAATGATATATAAACCAGGCTGATAAAATCCATCATAAAAATGCATACCCAAAAATTTTATTTAGCTTGTTCCAATATGGCCTTTCTTGGTTGAGAGCATAATTTCATATTGCTTTGTAAGATCAAAAAATGATTGAAGTAGAGCCTTATGATCTTCATGGTTTTTGGAGTATAGGAGTATATCATCAATGTAGATCTGGGTACTGGAAAGAATGGGATTATAAATTTTTGTCATAGCCCATTAGAATAGTGATGGGGCAACCTTGAGTCTAAATGACATAACAGTCTATTGGTGTTGAGCATTTTGAATATAGAAGTTGTCTTGCACATTTCTTGTGGATCTATACCCAATTGCCAAAATTTCACTTTCAAGTCAAATTTTGAAAAAAAATTGTTGCTTGTTTGGGAAACAAGACTTGAGTGTTGATCTTGATATTAGGAAATTATCATCTTAAAGGAATGAATTCATAGGTTTATAATCAACAACCAAACTCTTTTTCTCTTTCTTTTGTTCTGCCTTTGTGTTTATATAGAAAGCTTGACATGCCCAGTCTAATTTTGTGGATGTAATTAATCTTTGTTGGAGTAAGATAGCACATTCTTCTTGTATTAACTTTAAATCATCAGGATTCATGTCAGGGTGAGTAGTCTTAGTAGGATTGATGTCTTCATTCCTCTTAAATGGTATATGAATGAAGAATTTTGGATTTTTCTAAAGAGGATTAGGATGAGAGAACTGTGCATAGGTCTCAAGACATTGCTTTAAAAATTGATCCCATAATGTTTCTTATAAAGGAGGTACTTAGGTAAGTTCAAACACATTATGTATATCTGTGTAGGCACTAAAGTTAGCTCGACATTTAATCCCTTTAGGTAAGATTTGTAATGGAGATGCTTTACAATAGACATTTATACCAGTTAGGATCTTTGGGCCTAGTAAATGACTGTTAAGAACTTTAGTCTATACAACACAATCAGGGAAAAATCTTATCCCTATTTTTCTTTTGGTAATAATCCTAATTTTGAATGAATTACCATCAACAGCAGTGAAATATTTATCATTTGATATCCAGGCTTCAGGAGGTAAGATGTTGGGCTTTATAATACTCTGACAGGATCTAATATCCATATATCCAATAACCTTGATTGATTTATCATATTTATCCTATCGTAACAATTGGATATGGACATAAGGACGAGGAACAATGATAGATTTTGAATTTACCTTCAAACATGTTTGTTGTAGCATATATGAGTAATCATCCTTAGTATCTTCATCCATTAGGTCATCAGAGGATTCAAACTCATCATCATAAGAGTTAATTGGAGTAACAAATTTTGTTTCCTTATCTTCATTAAATTGTTCTTCAATAAAGTCTTGAATATTGTGATTATCATGGATAGACATTATAGTCTCAATGGATTCCAACATTTTCAAATCTGTGTTGGTCTTATTGTGACATTAATGAGCATAATGTCTTGGTTTGCCATAAATGAAACAACGATTTGTCTTTTTTGCCTAAGAAGCTCGTCTTTTAAGGAATCAGACAAATTTGTGTCCTTTTCTTCTTTTAAATGGTTTATGATAACCTTCATTGGGAATTTGGGATATATGAAACTTTTATAGGAGAATTTCTTATGATGATACTTCTTTTTATTGTGACATTCATAATCTTTTTTCTCCTTGAACTTCAAATAAGGATTTTTGTAAGCCTTTTTCAGCAGAGGACCTCTTTTTTATCATGTTCTTGAAAAACATTTGTAGCTCACAAAGTTTATCAAGAGAAGCTAAAGCAAGTTGATAGATTTCTCTAAGAGATATTTCTCTCATATCTCTTCGTAAAGCTGCAATAGTTCCTTGGAGTTCAGGTTCTAGTTCTTCTTAAAGAGATGAGATGAATGTATAATGGAGATTGAGATCTTTAAAACCAATAAGCAAATATTATCTTTCCTCCATACGTTGAAAATGTTTTTGTAAATCTCTTCTGTTTAATGAACATCACTTCATTTCAAAGTATTCTTACCTAATTTATTTTTCAATTAGCTAAAAATCCTTGATGAATTCTTTATGGATGAGTCTAAAAAGAATTCCTAGAGAGGTGGTTTGAATATACTGGAGTCCGTGATAGTCATATAGACTTTGCCACCATTCTCGTAAAGTACCAATAAAACGAGAAGTAAACTTAGATAAAATATCTTGTAAGGGATTATTTGGTTAAGTCATCTATAAATTGATCCAATCTCCAAATTCATAAAGATGTTTTCTCCAATTTTTAGGCAGAAGATCATCAAAAGTAAACTAGGGTCCTAAAGCAGGTATGGTTGGTGGTACTTGTACTAGTGGTGGTGAGGGTCTGGATGGTTCATCTCCTGTAGATTTAGCTTCATTGATATCTAGTTCAACTTCAGTTGCTTGAGATGTTTCAAGCATAGTCATCATGATCTAAGCTAATTTAGATAAAGCAGGAAATTGCTCCGATTCTTCTAAAGATTATTCAGAGTATTTTTCAGATATATCAGAATCCTCAGGTGTATGTTCTCCAGTTTTTCTAGAATAGATACTAGTGAAAGAGTTATAATAAACTCTTGGTGAGGATTAATATGCTACCGAATTAAAGGTTAGTTGATTTTAAACATTTTCTCATAGTCAACGACTTCAGTATAGCATGAGGGTGAATAGATGGGTTGTATAACTGGAAAAGTTGTAGTATAAGCTCTATAAACAATCTTAGACTGTTCTGTTTGCATGTCAGTTCCCATGATTTCAAGTACTTCTTTCACTTTTTGAATTTTTTGTTTTTTGTTTGTGAAATCAGGTCCAAAATATTATGTTTCAATATATCTTCTGAGATCAACATCAAATTGCGCTATCTAATTTTTCAAAGATGTGTATAGTTTTTAGATCTGATAAGAGTCTATTTCTACTTATTTTTGAATAATTTGAGTCTGTTAGTTAAGCCCATTAAGCTTAGTATCAATGCAACAAAGAACTTTGTTTTGGGCCATAGCATTGTCAAAGTGCTAGTTGAGTACTTCATCTGTAGGATTGGGAACAAGGATACCATGAGAGGTGATTCTTATAGAACAAATATAAGGGTTAGAGATAACCATTTATGCATCAATTGCGCATCTGTCCAAGGGAAGAAATTCATTCTCATACGATCTCATCATCATACAAGGAATTGGTGATATAGTAGTAACATGAATGGGAGAAAGAATAAATAGAGGTCTATTAGGAATTGATTTTTAAAGAATAGATGTTCCTTTCCAACAACTTTAAGTAGTTTTTGAAGAGTCTTAGGTCTAATTTATGGGATTTTAAGCCCAACCTAAGGTCTTGAATCTAGATCGTGGTCATCATTTTTAAATGAAGGTGTTCAGAAGGTTGACAACGATGAATGTCTTTGAGTTGTTGTCTTCTTTTACTTTGAGATTTTGTCTTCCTTTTTCGAACATAGACTTCATCTTTATTGGCTGTGTCGTCATAGTTAAGTGTTGGACATATTTCACAATCTGACTCACACATGGATGGATCCATATCCTATATGAAACGTCCACAACGATGATTAATG
The DNA here is from genome assembly GCA_027568915.1 of Erythroxylum roraimae. Taxonomy (NCBI): domain Eukaryota; kingdom Viridiplantae; phylum Streptophyta; class Magnoliopsida; order Malpighiales; family Erythroxylaceae; genus Erythroxylum; species Erythroxylum roraimae. The sequence continues at coordinate 25,258,476 of JAOSBL010000210.1, forward strand.
TATACAGGCCATCCATAAGGTTTAACATAATAGATTGGAGGTCAATCTTTGCTTTCTTATGTGATAGCACTGATTGAAGCATTAAAATGGGTACCAGATGTTCTTAAGAATCTAGGTTGGTCTTTATTGGGCCTAATGTAGATGGATTTAACAGATCCATCTCTTAGTGTCCTGAGAATAAAAGGAATAGCTATGTGGAAAGAATGCTTGTGATTAACATAAAACACCTTCTAATAGTTAGTGATCTATTTTGTTGGCATAAGCTTTTCAAGTTCCATTGGAGGCAATTGTTTCGGGATCCAAATGATAGGATTTTGATCATGACCTCGATGTACTACCATATATAGAGCATCAGATGTAGAATTTGAAAAATTAAGATCTACAATATGATTCTGTAAACGATAAATCACTTGGTGGTGCAAAGTAGCCATAATTATTATAGGGTCTTGTTTTGCTCTAGTGTAACATCCTGTCCCCCAATTAAGGGCTAGAACCCAAGATTTTAGTCATTGACATATTCCGGTTATAATTGATTTTAAATGTGATTATGTGAGAATTTTGAATTAATTGTATTGAAAATCGATGTGGAGAATATATGTATTGATTTAAAATTTTTGGTGAATTTTGGAAAATTTTTCGAAAGGATTGAGTATTATTGGACTAGGAAAAATGCCAAGAGGCAAGTAAATTGATGTATGGAAAATAGAAATGAGTGAAATGATGATGTTAAGAGATGAGAAGATTGTTTAAAGTGAATGTTGGGAAGAAAAATATAGAATGCATAAAAAGGTTGAGAAGCAGAGAATGTGAAATACAGGATATAAAAAGTGGTATATTAATATCATGTTATTGAGGATATAGAGATTTTTGAGTAAATCTGCATATTTTGGGGGTACCGTGAATGTGTTGAAATTGAGTTGAAGGGAAATGGAGTAGAAAGTCTAGAAATAAAAATGGAAATGTTGGATTAGTGTTGGAAGACACCTTAGAGAAGTTGGCTGAGAATGAAACAAAGAAAAGATAAAGAGAGGTAAAAGTTTGATCTGAATTTCCTTGATTAAACTGGATTGATCTAGGAAGATTTTGATAAAATAGTTTTCATGAAAGTTGTAGATAATTCTTTTATCTTTCCATTGATATAAAGTTGCAATTTTTTGAATTCTGAATCAAATTTTATGGAGGTTTGAAGAAGAGAGGGGAAATTTTTTTTTGCAAGATTATGCAGAAAATAGTGAGAGGAAAGTCACCCTTATGCATAAGCACGACGGTGACTTTGCATGGAAAAAAATTGGAAGTCACCCTCGTGCATAAGCACGACAGTGACTTTGTAGGGAAAAATTGGAAGTCACCCTCGTGCTTAAGCACAGCAGTGACTACGGTGACTTTGCATGGGTGAGTTAAAAGTCACCATTGTGCTTTGCCCGAAGTAACTTACCCTGAACAGCTTTGCTTCTTTTGGATATAACTTTGTCATCCGACCTCCAAATGATTTGATTCTTAAACCAATAGACTCATAAGTCATTGCTCTACTTCTCCACCAAAAATCATAGCCATATGAAATAAATTGAGAGAGATTGAATGAAAAACATGGGATGGGTGGAGTGAGTGTGCTACAACCCAAACTTTTGCCTTATTCTCTCATCCCTGTGAATTATTCTCACATCCATGACTCTCTCTCACACACGTTATTTATTCTCATGGGTGTGACTCCTGGACCGGCGTGATTGTTCACTCTCACGCCTGTGAGTTAATGGCTGGGTGATGTTTAATTGTCACATCATGCTACAGTGCTCCTTAATAGTTTACTCTCGTGCAAGCTGAACCATCTTGCTTCTTTTAACCATAACTTCTATTCTAGACATCCAAATGAGATGATTTTTAATTTAGAGTAAACTAGAGACATAGGACTACAAATCATCTGAAGAAGTTGCATCTTGATTCAGTCTCTAAAACTTTCAAATTTCTAGATGAAGTTGTGTATAGTAAACTATTTTAGAAATAGGATAGTAGACCTGAAATTCAGTTTTTATGGAAAAATCTGAAAGTGATTCAATGAGTTATGAATTGTGATTTCAATGGTTTTATTGAGGTATAAACCTAAGTATAAATTATACTTAGGTGAGTTTTAATAAGGGGAATTGGACTAGAGGTTGAGAAGTGGACAAGTGTCTAAGTTTTAAAGTTAAGTTTTCTTGACCTTGAAAGAAAAGTTACTATTCTTATCTTCGTCTTTCTCGAAGCTTCTTTCTCCAGTTTTTCTTTAACACAGAGTTTCTCATCAAATCTACACCAGAGTAAAATCTTGTTTTCTTCTATCCACTACCACTCCTACTTCGTTATTTCTTTCATTTGCCCCAAAGAAAACTGAAACCTACCAACCTCTGCAATGAAGTACGCGAGTTGCATGAAAGTTAGGGCTTTATGATAGTTGAAGATTTTAGAGTTTTAACAAGTAAGTATCGTGTTAATCTTTATGAGAAGTATGAATATGAGATAAATTTGATGGGTTATTTGACATAACATAGTCATGGAAAAAGTGGCCAATTTCATGAATATTGTACAGACTAGATAAAAATTCAGAAGTGTTGTTTTTACGTATTTGGGGATTTTTATGTGATATGATAGTGTAGAGATGATTTTGAGTAGAAAGATCATTGATTACATATAGGAGAAGATTACATAAATTTTGAAAGTGATAAGGACATTTATGCTCTGTTTTCC
>JAOSBL010000210.1:25276756-25288857 GCA_027568915.1 Erythroxylum roraimae
TTCATAATAATGAACACCAAATTAATGAAATATGCCTTTCATGATTTATTTCCTCATAAAGACTGTACATAACTTTGTACAAAACGCATTAAAAGCGATTGTCTTTAAGACACTACTCTAACACTAAGGGGCTAACAAAACACCCCTACCAGATGAATTCGACGCCTTCGTCGAACTAGTCTAAAGGTAGGCATTCACTTGATCTTCGAACTACCACAAGGTCGTATCTTTCTCCCATGTAGCTTCCATGATCAACTTTTCCTTCTACTGGATTAAGAACTCTGTCCGTCAATTCTTCTTATGCTACCCTATTTTTTGATGATCCAAGATCTTCTCTACTTGATCCTCGAACTGATTTCTCACAACCGGTGGACCTCTCTTCACTTAACTCCTATTCAGATCTGATGCATCCTTATGGTAAGGCTTGAGAAAACTAATATAAAAAGTAGGGTGTACCTTCAATCTCTCGAGCAACTTCAACCTGTATGCCACATTCTCCACTTTACTCAACATTTTAAACGGTCCATCGTACTCTGGCACCAATCTATGATGTACTTGCTTGCTCGAGATCTTCTTCCAAATATGTGGGGTAAGTTTCAGCATTAACTTATCTCCCACGTCGAACTCTAACGGTCTCCTTAATAAGCCCGCTTGCTTCTTCATCCCTCGAGAAGCCTTGCAAAGACTATCCCTCGCCTCATCTAACAACTCTTGCTTCTCCATCGCGAACTTGTACACCTCAGGACACTTGCCACCTGTCCTTTGCTATGCAATCTCATTTCATAGATTGGATTGTTACAAGGGTCTTCTTAAGCATTGAACTTATCCACAAGTCACACCTATCCCTTTGCATGAAAATCTTACTTAGGGCCATTTAAGCAAGACTTAACCTTTTCCATTTGATCATTTACCAATAATCCTTGTTCTCAAATGCCTCACGACCCTCGCAATGTTTCACTCTCACACTCACAAGAAACTATGAAAGCAATAGAATATTCAAAGGCAACAATAAAGCAAGAAAGAGATAGAATAATAATGCCAACCTTTATAAATTCCCTCAAAGTATACAAAGGATGCTCTCTCAATCTCAAAGTGTCTCTCTATCTCTATTGTCTCTGTGTGAGGAGCAAGGCTCAAATGAGCTATATAAAGGCATCAAGGATTGAGGGACAAGTTAGAATCCTAACATAACTCTACTACCTAAGATCACATCTTATCCTATCAGATTACATCATTATCCTATAAGATAACATCCTTATCTAAATAGAACTCTATCCAATAAGGTCTATCTACATCCCAACTAACAAGATAAAATATTACACATGATCTATCCCTATCTAAGAAGATGTCCACTATCTTCAGATGATCCTCCCACGTGGTCTTTATCTTTTAAAGCTGATGTTTATCCTCCGTGATCTCCTCCGTCACATAATCCAAGATCTCCCCATGATCACTATCCGTTGATGATGAGTCATCCAAGCCAAAGTCAGTCATAGCACACTGATCCGATCTAATGCTTACCCGTGTCAATTTCATTAGCCACGATCTGTCCATTCGAGCATACACTAAGTCCTTAGTCTATCAAGAACTTAGCCTTAGTCATGTTAGCTCGTACATGTTCTAAAACTCTACCAAAAGTCACACCAAGCTTGATCTAACTTGCTAAGTTACATTGGAGCTTTTGGATGCTTACGTCATGCGTGTGATCCAACTAACCTTCCACCCAAGTCTTGTCTCCAGCTAGCTGTGAAGTGCTTTCATGTGCTAAAGGGCTAACAATTGGCTTGTCTCATCTCAAACCTACCATATAGCGCGACAATCTTAGTGCTACTTTTCTTGTCCTCCAACTTCTTATACTCACACAAAGCATATTAAGTTAGATATTTACTTTGATCGTTAAAAAGCCTATCTTTATTTAGTGCATCGTGGCTACTAACCAAATCGCCAATATTATAACTAAAGCTCTAACCACTTTTGTCTTTCGTGCACTTCAAGACAAGCTCACAATTATTCCAATTATAAGTTTAAGGGGGACTAATAGCATATAATGAACATTATTGTTAATTTTTAGGCGGTACATTTTTAATGCTTAGCAGTCAATTTAATTATATATTTTTTATATTAATTATATTTTTTTAAGAATACACCTCGTATATATAAGGTGCCTTACACCCTCTATAATAATTAATTAACCAATAAGACAACTACGATGAGACAGTAACAGTATGATTCTGTTACAATGGAAATTGGACAACTATATGTACTTGCCTTTGGTTTTTCTACAAAAATTAACAACTGTGAATATCATTTTCCATACAACTATAGTTAAACAACTAAATAATGTTTCCTTGGTATTATATTATAAAAATAAATTAAAATATAAATATTTATAGTTCTATCATTAAGAATGTTCTTACTGGAACTATTAGGCTAGCTTTCATTATTTTACTTTACTACTAATCTCTTAGTTATTTTGCATTTTGTTTGTTTGTGTTATCTATAAATAAAACTACAAATAAAATAAAAAAATCGTGATATTAAAATTATTGTATAAGACTTCAACCTGTTATAATTCTTACTTACTTTCTACAGCTATAGAGTTAAATAATTAAGCAACCTAAGCATTAAAATTTGACAAGAAATGGCCGGCACGTAGGGCACCTATTCGCATAAATTTAGTTGTAGCAAGGGCAGCTTTTGAAGACAGAAATTTACGATGTTAAAGCCTCAATAACTAGAGCCACCTCCTGATATTAGGTTCAAGGAACGGTTAATTATTTTTTATTTAACATATAAACAAAACCTTTTTAAGGTTACCATGTGCAAAGGATGTTGGTTTGGATGATAATCTTTGTTTAGTTGGTCATCGTGAATCAAGAAAGATTTGCTGGTGGGTGTGATGTTTTACACTTACACTTTGACCAAAACAGTGCCTTCCTAGGAAAAACAAATGTTGTAGCTTCTAATTTCATAGTTCTTTAGGAATTCAGTAAGTTCATAAATTAATTTTCTTATCAATAATATAAGATGTAAACCTCTCAGGGTTTCTTGTAGAAATATGAAGTCGACTTTGAACTTGTATATTTAAATCTACATCTTAAATTAAGATATTTTTGGTAAATTCAGATACTGATTTTGGACAACCTTTCAAGCTGATGATTATCAGGATACACTTTTTTTTTTCCACCATTCGTTGATTGTCTTTCTCCTGGCTACGTATCGAATCCATTTTGTGTTCCTCTGATTGTACTTTTCTTGGTTCTGTTGTCTATGTTTTGTAAAGCAAACACAAAATTTTAAAACTTTTAGAAGTTCTAATCTTGAAATTCAACGTAAGTTGTCGATTGTAAATTGTAATGGCGTATAAGGATAAACCTTATCCTATAAAAGTTGTACAATAATTTAATGAAACAAAGGTATTTGTTTTTAATTTTGTAAAAAATTAGTTTAGTCAATAGTCAAATTTTATCTTTATTTATAATTACTACTTTTTCAAAAGTAATTATAATATTACGTTCCACAATTGCATTGGCTAGTCTAGGTCTTACAAGTTCAATATATTATTATGATAGGATAGTTAGTCGACAAGACGTACATATGAACCAAGAAAACGTAACTTTGACATTTCAATGAAGACTTGGCGGAACAGACACGCCAAATGTCACCAGAATCACCAATTCATGATCCTCACCATAGGCCAAAGTTAATCACTTGATAATTTGACTTCTTGTTACTTGATAATGGTGAGAAGGAACACAACATCCTTCTCACTAAACTGTGTCTGCTAAACAGGTATTAAATTCAATCAAAGGCATATCTTTATATTCTATTCTGACTTCACCATCCACGACAAGGGCTCGCAAGTTTTACAATATTATTTAAAATGAAATAACATTATGTTTAACTTAATTTGAGAATTACATCTCAAAAGATGAATTTAAAAAAAACTTAGAGATATGATCCAATTAGATTTAAATTTTAAGATAATACCTTATAATAGAGTCATATTTAAAAAAATATTATAACCAGTAATATATTTTTAAAAAAATTAGTATAAGATATCAATGAAATCACATTTTTAGACAAGATTTTTAAAAAATATTATCTTGTTAATTTATCTAGATTGTTACTTTAACTTATTAACCTAATTAAGGACCATAAAATTATTATATAATTGAGATTATTGATTTAATGAGTATATAATATTTCAACTATGCAGCCCACGCTAAAGAACTCAGCAACGCCGTGCAAAAGGTATCTCTTTTTGTTACAGATCGACGAGGTTAGTCATTTTCCATGTCAATGTTTTTTGCTCTCTTTCGTTTTTTGTGTTCTTTTGGATTCACTTGACTTCTCAGTTCTCAGATCTGCTCTTTTTCTTGCGCTCACCAAATTTCAGTCTCTTTTCTTTCTCCTGATCTGCTCAAAATTCGACCTTTCATTCTACTCTCCTTCTTGTTTCTTTTACTTTCGTTTGTATTTTACGTTTACCTTGGGACCTTTGATTTTATGTTTACATCGGGTGTGTTTGTTAGAGGAAAGTTTGGAGCTTTCTAGGTTTGTGTAGCTCTACTCAGCTGTGTGAGCTCCTTTTATATGCTTATTCATGTTGTGGGCTTTTTGGAGAGGTAGGAAGTAAAAAGAGGAGAAAATGTTGAGGATTTCCTGTGTATTTGTTTGAGTGGTTGAGGAAATGTTACGCTAAAAGTTTGAGACGCAGTTGCATTGTGGGTACCCAAGGTGTTGCCAGCCGTTGGAGCGCTACTTTGGGAGGGTGGCTGGTGGTGTTGGCGGCGGGGGCAGCGGTGGGGATGGACTCGTGTGGCACATGGATTTGAGACCACACGCGTCCGGAGACTACTCGATCGCGGTGGTTCAGGCCAACTCCAATTTGGAGGATCAGAGTCTGGTGTGTTTGGTCCAATCGATTGCTATTCGGGAGTGTATTAACGGTTTATACCCATAGATCTGTTTTAGTATTCATCATCTCCAGATTTAAGTGCACTTTCGCATTTCCTTCTTTGTCTATGAAACTGGACGATTGATTGATTGGGATATGAAACTAGCTTTTTTCTTGGTTTAGTTATTAGGTCCATAGATGCCAATTTCATGCTCACTTTTTATTATATTCATTCTTCTAACTATCAGCATTCTAGAAATAAAATGTTTTTGCTTCTATGAGTATAATTTTTCTACTTCTTTTTATTTTTCACATACATTACCTTCTTCGGTCTTGTAAGATTCAATTCAGTCTTGTTTGTACTCGCTTAAAATTCCAATCTTGATGCATTGTTTGTTACGAGATGATTTTGGGTAGTTGTTGGGTACTTTTCTACTTTTGAAGGCAATTTAGTTTGTGTTTGTATTATAGGTGTCAACGAGTTTTTGGTGGTGTTTTCAGATCATAAACTTGGTGTTTGATAGCTTTTCTGGAAATCGCTTGACTTCTTGCGTTACTCAGTGCTGATTTGACTCGATTTTCCACCAACAACCGATCCTTCTAATTTGTCGACCCTACTTTTTCTATGGATTCATTCTGCTGTGATTTGGGGACATAAATGTCTAATACGTGTGCATTTTGGTACTTTAATTATGGTGTGAAACAAAACGAGTTGTTTGAAGGATGTTGGACAACTTATCTGTTTTAAGTTTTTGGTGTTGTCCATTTCACAAAGCAATATTTAATAAGTATTGGGTAAATTTCATTTTTCTAGATTGTGATTTCTCATTCCCAGGATCTGAAACGTTGCGCGAAATCCAGTACTTTTGGCTGCCTTACATATTTATGCCATCACCAAGCTCTTCAGTACCTTTTTCTGTGATTTTATCTGTTTCAGCTTTCGAAAATTTAGTTGGTTTGGGAGGCAACGCTTTTACAAGTGTGGTTTGTTGATATTTCCATGATCCTACGGTGCGTGAATGGGCGTTGATCACTGCTTGTTTTCCTTTGTGCTCTTCCCATATTAGATTCTGCATTTATGGTTCAATGCTGACTTCTTTTATTAATGGTAGTACCTTTTTACAATTAGTAGAAGTCTGGTTCTAGTATTAGAATTATTGTTCTTTCTATTAAGCGCAGATAGCAACGAGAAAAGCTGGTCTTGACAAGGCAAAAGATAATAGCAAATTATGGTCACCATCAGGTATATATATTTAAATGTATTACCAATTTGTACGTATTTATTTCTTGTACCCTGCATCTCTGTTATCATGTCACATATGCATGTGGGCCTATTGGAAACAGCCTTTCTACAATGTAGGGATAAGGCTGCGTACTATCAAGCTCCCCAGACTCTGCTTTAGTGCGGGACTTCAGGGTATGATGATGATGACTTCCAGTCAACGAGAAAGTATTGTACATAGAATTTCTTTTAGTAAGTGTAAATCATTGAAAAAGAAGTAATAAATGTATAATATATCCATGCTCATCTTAATAAATTCAATTCAAGTTGTCTAAATAAGTTTGTCATTACGTATTTTGAAGTGTATTGAAGATCATTATACAAAAACTTGAAAGAAATTATCCCTTCTTTTATTTTCTCAAGCTAACTTCATAGTAATTTTCTTTTGTGATACTAATGATTTTTCAAAGAGTAGGTTATGGGCGCTAATTGTTGTTTGCTTATAAAATAGGTACTCAGGGGGTATTTAGTTAAAAGGGTTTAGAAATAAATTAATGGGTAAGGAATGAAAACCGTTGGTTAGCTGTTTATTATGATTGAATGCACAGTTTTTTGATATCTCACTTTTCGGTATTACTCCTTACTCCTCATTTTTATAATCATTTTTAATATACAAAGATTATTAATGTTTAAAAGATATCTCATTAATTACATTTATCATATTTTAAATCCTAAATACAATAAATTTTAAATAGATATAATTTAAAAATATGTTTAATTGTTAAAATTTAAAAGCTCTCCTCTCCTCTCCTCTTAGAAATGTTTAACAAGTATTTTATTGGTTATCCACCCACCAGACATCGGCCACATCTCTAAAATAAACCATATTTTGTTAAATCATTAAGAGACACTGGAAATTAGCTTGATTTTATTGTTGACTTAGGTTATGTTTGATTGAACGTAAGATTTTTAATGGAATATAATGAAATGGAACGGAACGGTTTATAATGAAATGGAATGTAAATAGATGTAATATTAAAAAATTATTGTTTGGAGAGATGGAAGAATTCATAATGTAATATAGTGAAATATTATTCGGATAAAGGGTTTTTTTGAGAAATTAAAAAATTCTCATTAATGAATGGTATGTTACAACGGGTGGATAGCTAGAGAACCATTTGTTCCCATAACACAGATATACCAAACGACGACGTGCTCCCATTATACAAATATACCAAGCGACGACTCTTTACATAACTAACGACAACCAAAAGAGTAAAACGGACTCCTTCTTTACGAAAAACCTCCTGACATTGCCCGATTAGGGTTGGGGATGGATAAGCAGCGAGGGCGAGGAAACTCTGTCAGCGAAGGGCCCCTCTCTTGTCGATTTGCGACAGCAAACATTGACAGCCACTGGTCCTTAGATCATTGATTAAGATTAGAATCTTTCCAGAATATAACTCATTTTCTTCAAATTTCAGCGGGGAGACAGATCTCATTGAGGCGTTTGCGAACGGTGAACCTAGCTTGGAAACACCATCTAGGTAGGATTTCTCCGATTTTCTTACCCTTCGCTACTCCTTCTGCTAACTCTCTGCTCAGAGAGCTGATAAGCTGGCTTCTAATCAGATCCTGTGTCCTGTGGGGAGGAGGCGAGCTGGGTTATCTTCGTTGGTGGATGTAACAGATCACTACAGATGATAGAGGATCCAAGTACTTCTTCCTTGTATGCTGCATAGAGCCTTAGCACTGAGATCTGGGATCTACGAGTAGAGAGGTGTACATTGAGTATAATAACTATAGGTATTCATGTAGGCTATAATCTCCATATACTGGTTAGTCTAGCACTGCAGTGTCGGTTGAACTAATGGATGATCAGTTGTTCCCTGATGCTTGTAGTAATGAGTTCAATGATAGAATTTAAAGAGTTAGTCCGGTCTCTAAATCTTCTACCATTCCTTTCATTCCAAGTAACCCGAGCACATGTAGCAGCCGATAATAACATAATTACCTTCTCATGTTTAGTCACCTGCAAGTGAGGGATATCCAATAGTATTTCTATAATACTTCCATTGGAGTAATCAGGAAAGCTTAGATTAGAGATCTTTGCCCAAACTTCCTTTGAGAACATACAAGCAAAGAATAAATGATCTCTAGATTCATCCTCCTGCTTGCAAAAAGTGCAGGTCTTAGGAATGGTTAGGAAATTCAACCTATCTATAGTGCTTAGTCTGTTCAGCATAATGAGCCAAAGCAGGAAACTCACATTGGGTCTAAAAACCTTGTTCCATATCAGCTTATCCCATCAGACCAGATCAGCAAACCTCTCCCTCATTCTTCTTACATCTTTTGTAGTGATTTCTTAAATAGGAATTCCTTTCCACAAGTAGATATCTCTCTCCCCCTGACTTCTAAATTGACATAGGGATAGCAATCTCACCTTAGCTGGGGGGAGGGTCCAATTCCCATTACTGATAATTGCTTGAAGCTTTGAATCCTTAGGAAATCGACATAAAAGAGATCTGGCCAATTGATTATGAATTAGTGATCCATTCCCTGTCCAATTGTCATACCATAGAGAAATTCTATCACCTGCTCCAATTCGACATTGAATATGGTGAAACATATCCTCTCTCAATCTGAGCAGTTGGTTAAAGAACCAAGTATAGCTATTTTTGGGCTTGAGGACCCACAAACTTCCTTCTTTTATTATATAGGAATGGATCCAAATAGTCCACATGGTCTATTTATCACTGAGTAGTTTCCAAATCCGCTTGGAAGTGAGAAGTTTATTTTTGCTGAATAGAGAATCCAGGCCTAACCCTCCTTCTTCTCTAGGTTTGCATATTGTCTTCTAACTAACTTTTGCTAATCCTCTTTCTCCATTCCCTTTACCCCATAAGAATTGTTTCATCAGTTTTTCAATTGTTTTGATCAACCCTTTTAAAAGAAAAAGATAGGAGCACCAGTAGGAATTCATAGACAAAATCATAGATTTCAGAAGTTGTATTTTCCCTCTGTAGGATAGAGCTTTATTTGCCCAAGCCCCCAATCTTTTCTGAATCTTATCAATCAAAGGAATGCACTCACAAAACCTTAATCGCCTTGAAGAGATAGGGATCCCTAAGTATAGCAAAGGAGGATCTTTTGCTTCCATTCCAAAAAGTTGAGACAGAAGATTTGAGAGTTGAGAAGCACTTTTTGAAAGAATGATGAAGCTCTTACTTTGATTCACACATAGTCCCAAGATCTCCTTAAAGAGATTGAGGGAATTCATCAACAAGGTGACTGAGTGGACATTAGCTCTGCTTAGGAGAATAAGATCATCTGCAAAACATAAACTAGTTAGTGAAATTTTCTTACATTTTGAATGGAATCTGAATTTTGGATCCGAAGAGGTGCTGTGCTTTAGGATTTGGGTAAGAACCTACATACAAATTAGAAATAGGTAAGGGGATAGAGGATCCCCTTGCCTAAGACCTTTCTTGCCTTTGAACATCTCCGTAGGGCATCCATTAATCAAAATCCCATATGAAGCAGTAGAAATACATTCTTGAATCCATTGTATGAACTTTAGGGGAAAGTTCATAAGCTCCAATGTTTGTAGAAGGAAACACCAATTGACACTATCAAAGGCTTTCTTTAAGTCAATTTTAATAGTGCGATTTTGGGGACTCCTCTTCTGATTGTAACCTTTAAGAAGCTCCTGCACTATTAGGATATTGTCCCCTATATCTCTATTGGCCAGAAAAGCTCCTTGATTCTCACTGATGAGGAATTTAAGAACCTCCTTCATCCTATTGGCCAAAATTCTAGCAATGATCTTATAAAGGAAGTTTATGCATGATATAGGCCTGAAATCATTCCAAGTTTCTGGACAGGAAGTTTTAGGGATCAAGCATAGATAAGTCTTATTTATTTCCTTTAGTAAGACCCCTTTTAGGAAAAATTCCTGGATTGCTTCCTTAACTGTCCCCCCCAAACTAGGCCATGTTTTCTAGTAGAAAAAACCATCTAGACCATCTAGACCCGGAGCTTTAGAACCATTCATACTGAAAACAACCTTCTCAATCTCCTAATCAGAGACGGGTCTTATTAGCGAAGCACTTTCATTTTTAGGAATTTTAGCTGTGATGAATTGTGCAAGATCATGATTATGCTCTAGTAAAGTGGCCTCTGTACCCAGTAACTTTCTATAGAAACCCGTGGCCTCTTTAGCAAGTTCTTCTTGTCCATACACTACCACTCCTTCTTCAGTTTTAATGGAGGAAATTCTATTAATATTCCTTCGGGTTCACAAAGAATTGAAGAAAAACTTCGTGCATCTATCTCCATCCTTCAACCAATTAACTCTAGCTCTTTGTTTGTATAAAGAGCATTGATTATCCACCACCTCCAAGTACTTCTTAAGGGCTGCCTTTTCCTCCATAGCTAGATTTCCATTCGAGGGGTTAGCTGCCAGTGAATTTTGAATAGAGTTGAGCTTCTCCCTTGACATGTCAACCTCCTTAGTAAGATTCTTGCCTCTCTTGCTGTTAAGGATCTTCAATTCCTGTTTAATAGCCTTAAGCTTCTGAATACATACATATTGCTTCGTCCCATAACACCTATGCTCTAGCCCTTTGGATATTGCTTCTTGAAAACCATCTACACTTGCTAGGAAATTGTTGAATCTGAACGGGTGGTACATTCTGGAAGTAGTGAACAAGGAGTCAATTCTTATAGGAGTATGATCACAGATACCAGGATTTAGGAATTTCGCAGTGCTTCTTGGATAGGTAGAGAGCCATTCCTCATTAACCAAAGCCCTATCTAGTTTTTTCCTGATGTGCCAAATAGAACTTTGCTTATTGGACCATGTAAATATGTGTCCTTCCATTTTCAGATCTAACAATTCCACCTCCTGCATGAATTCATACAAATTAGGGGAGTAGTTGAGCAAGTTGCAATTACCTTCTGCCTCTGTCCTGAAAACAGTGGTGTTAAAGTCACCACACACCAACCAAGGGAGAGAAACCAAACCCTTAATCCGTTTAAGGTCATTCCATAGTTCAGCTCTTTGGAAAACTGTGTTGAATCCATAGACAAAAGTAGCTAGAATCCGAGAATTTTCCATTTTGAAGTTGATCATAGTGTGAATATGCTGCTGTCCAAAATCCAAAGCTTCCACTTCCAAAAATTCAGCATCAAAAGCTAAGATAATCCTACCATAGACATGACATTGGTGATTGGTAATGAAGTGCCAATTACTTCCAAAACATGCCAATTTATTCAAATTTGCTTCTCTAATTTTAGTTTTCAACATACAAAATACCCTAGGCTTTTCATTTAGGACAAAGTCCCTTAAAGCATTGAGCTTGGAGGGACTATTTATTCTACGAACATTTCAAACTAACAAAGTCATAGGCAAGCAGTTTTCCCTTTGGAGCTTTTCCTATTACTCCTCACACTTTTCCGAGACATGATCTGCTCATTTTTTTCCTCTAGGTTACTACCAATCAGCTGATCTGCCCTTTGATGACTTTGTTCAGCTAGCTCACTAGTGACAGCACCTTCATTTAGATTGGGTCACTAGTTTCCATCTCACTAGTTTCCATCTCATTGCACCTAATTAGGGGGCCGGGGGGTGGAGAACCAGTGGCGGATCTATAATGAGGGCAAGTGGGGGCACTTGCCCCCACTGCCTCCAACAAATTCCCTATAAAAAAGTTATTATTTTAAGTTTTGCCCCTATAAAAAAAAATAAAATTTTATCCCTATTAAAAATTTGCCCCATTAAAAATAAAATTTTATCCTTATTAAAATTTTGCCCCCACTGAAAAAAAATTTTGGATCCGCCCCTGGGGGGAACTAATGGAAGTGAGTTTCTGATTGCAGGTCTGAGAAAAGAGTGGTGCATAACTGAGAATTGTGTGGGATTTGAGTTTCTGGTAAGAGAAAAAAACTGAGAAAAGAGTGGTGCAGATCTAAAAAATG
>JAOSBL010000210.1:25293439-25309560 GCA_027568915.1 Erythroxylum roraimae
TTTTGGTAGCTGTATACAGAGAAAAGTAGGGTTCTAGTATCATACCTGTGTCACAATGGAGTAGTACCTTATATAAGCAATACTTGCTAGGTTTAGGTCACGATTAATGAATGGGTCGACCGGCCCACATGCCATTCCGGGTCTGGGCCTGAGTCTAGCAAGATCGACCCGACCACATGTAATTAAAAAATAACAGGAATAAAATGGAGGGATTAAGTACATTATATATTCAGATATTTGGGTTGTTGCAACAACTAAGTATCGTTTTCTTTTCTCCTGATAAGAAATACTTGTTACTTGATCGATTAATTTGACCAAGTCTTGTTTATCATTAGTTCAAGTATTGATTAAAGAAAGATGGGTAGAGAAAGCAAAATTTGCTTTCCTTTGTTGACTTTCTAATTTATGCCAAACAATTGAGGGACAAGTTAAGTGATAAATAATTTTTAAGCATGCACTTTCTTATTTCTAAATAATTAAACATAAAAAAAATCTTACACAATATGACGGCTAACATTTTTTATTTCTAAATAATTAAATATAAAAATATCTATTAAGTTTCAAGATTTTTTAAAATATTAACGGTCAAATATTTTTTTCCTTTTAGAAATTATATTTTTTTTCAAGATGATGAGAAGAGTCTATTCCCAATTCATTGTTTAAAAATTAATTAGAGAATTCTATACACAATTTGGTTCACTTCAATACAATATTATCATAATTATGATGATGTAAATGCTAAAATTATTGCTAATGGTTATTTACTTAAGTGAGAGGCATCACAACCTTTAGGTGAGAAATAGAATTGGTCATAAAGATAAAGTGTTACCCCTCTATACTATCTCTTTAGCCTCACTAACTTTTATTAAACAATTAAAAGATCTTAATTCCTAATTAAACTTTAACATGTTCCTTGTTACATTTCTCAATTCACATATAACATATTATTAAAGCACTCATATTTAGCTGTTCACCCGCAACTGAACTGTTGTTCATCGACGTGTTTATCGAGAGAGCAACAGATGTGCCGACTGGCTCGTTACCTACGTAGAACATTTTGTAGTCGGTGTCACTTATTTTGATACTACACCTATCGGATGCTATCATATCCTTTTAGAGGATAAGTCAGGGACCTGTTTCCCCCGATCTGTTTTGTAAGCTGTTTTCGTCAATTTCCTTTTAATTCAAAAAAAAAACAGCACTCAAATTGAATGTATGATTTATCAAGGTGGAATCAGAATATTGGATCTCATTAAATTAGACTAATGTTTAACATTAAAAAATTCCTACCTTTACTAAATTTATTTCTAAATGACGGAATCTCTTCTAAGTTTTGATACTGATACATATGTAGCGTGAGACCCACCAAGTATTTAAGGGTAGCCATCGCTGCAATAAAATAACATGTAAAGAAGATGAAATCGCTGTTAATCAATTAGTTAATGGCGCGGCTGTATACAAATTCGGCCGCATTGATTTAATACCTCCTTTCTAATTCATTACCAAAAGAAATGAATAAATAGCCTCTTAAGTGTTCATTTTTAAAGTCACTCACCAGTGTAGAGCACAGTACAATAATTCTTAGGCATTTAAATTAATGTAATAGCCTTATCTCATGTTCTTAGGATTCCCTTACTGTCATTGTTAAGCTAGGATTAATGAAATCTCTAGACTCTAGCTATGGTGTATTTGTTTTAATATGAACCTCTAATCATTTTTTAATCTCAAATTGGCACGTCTCTAATCTACAATAATTTCTAAAATATGTGTATAAACAACCTTAACGGAGCTTGTAATGCCATTGTCCTGACATGAAAGCAAACCCAGAAAGGCACACCTTGCCCCTCTATGATTCAGAATTTGTTAATTAATCATTACTGCGTCGACATGAACAAGTATACAGGGAAACACAAATTGATTTCATCTATTAAACTTGCGTACTCAAAACTTTAATAGGTCACGTAACATAAACACACAAGGAAGAAGTAACCCAAATGTAAAAGCTAAAATGATGGCCGTCATTATCTATACATACCAAAATTGGGTACGTATAGCCGGCAGCCATCGCTGTCTAGGACCAACAGATTCACCATCAAAGTGCCGCGTGGTTCGGTTTATGCATTAGACCGGGACAATCTCACTCTCAGGTTGACATGGCACGACATGTGGCTTCCCACTTGTATGGTCTCAAGCAAACAAAAGTGATGTCTAGCGGGCCCTCTTGTCTCCTCCTAGGTTGGGCAAACTTATGAAACAGAAGTTTTATTTACGTGCCAGTCTCTGTCCGTCCAAAAGCAATACTGGGGTAGGGCGACGAACACGACATGTCGTTTTGTAGGACATCGTCCTTTGGCTCGGTTATAAAAGGAGGAGCTGAGGAATGCCTGCTCAACTCGTACCATTCTCCAACTTCATCGATCAATATAATTTCCCTCTCGTTTTGCATTAGTTTCTATTGCTTTGATCTCTTAAAGATTTGGATCATGGCTGTTGAGTCAGTTCAACGGACCCCACTTGGTCCTCCTGCATGCGAAAAGGACGCAAAAGCTCTCGAGTTCATTGAGGAGATGACAACAAATGTCGATGCTGTGCAAGAGAGAGTTTTGGCGGAGATACTGAGTAGAAATGCCAAGACTGAGTATCTCCAGAGATTCAAGCTCAATGGAGCCACTGACCGAGACAGCTTCAAGTCCAAAATTCCCGTCATCACTTACGAGGATCTCCAACCTGAAATCCAACGTATTGCTAATGGTGACCGCTCTCCTATCTTGTCTTCGCACCCCATATCTGAGTTCCTTACTAGGTATGGAGATGTTGATATTATATCTGTTATAAGAAATCCATTGAACTAAAAGGTTTAGAATGAAGTTCATAATCTATATATATATAACTGTTTCCATGCAGCTCTGGAACTTCAGCTGGGGAAAGGAAGCTCATGCCAACAATTACGGAAGAGTTGGATCGTCGTCAAAAGTTATACAGTCTTCTAATGCCAGTGATGAACCTGTATGTAACTTTTTTTTTAATTTGTAGGGCTTGATTTTTCAGATAAGTTCATAAGCATGACGTGTTAGTCCATTTTGATTTGTCGTTGGGGCAGCTACGTGCAGGATTTGGACAAAGGGAAGGGTCTATACTTTCTATTCGTGAAGGCTGAAACCAAAACCCCAGGTGGCTTATTGGCACGCCCTGTGCTAACTAGCTACTACAAGAGTGACCACTTCAAGAACAGACCATACGATCCTTATAATGTCTACACAAGCCCCAGTGAAGCTATTCTTTGTGCTGACTCATTCCAGAGCATGTACACCCAGATGCTTTGTGGCCTTCTGATGAGAGAAGAAGTCCTACGAGTCGGCGCAGTATTTGCCTCCGGCCTTCTCAGAGCAATTCGGTTCCTTCAACTTCACTGGAAACTGCTCGCCGAAGACATAACAACTGGCAACTTGAATCTTATGGTAACAGACCCTTCAATAAGGGCATGCATGAGTAAGATACAGAAACCTAACCCAGAACTCGCTCAGTTCATCACCTTAGAGTGCGTCGGAGAGAACTGGGCAGGAATTATCAGACGTATCTGGCCAAAAACAAAGTACCTTGACGTGATTGTCACCGGAGCTATGGCTCAGTACATTCCTACTCTAGAGTACTACAGTGCAGGATTGCCTATGGCTTGTACTATGTATGCTTCATCCGAGTGCTACTTTGGACTCAATTTGAAGCCAATGACCAAACCATCGGAGGTTGTTTACACAATCATGCCTAACATGTGCTATTACGAGTTCTTGCCTCACGATCCCTCAGCGCCGGCGACTCTTTCCAGGCTCTCACCTCCACCGCTTGTTGACCTCGCTGACGTTGAAGTCGGCAAGGAATATGAGCTCGTCATATCAACTTTCTCTGGTCTCTGCAGGTACCGTGTTGGTGATATCCTCCTAGTCACTGGATTTTACAACAAAGCACCGCAATTCCGATTCATTAGAAGGAAAAACGTGCTGTTGAGTATTGATTCTGACAAGACCGACGAAGCCGAGCTCCAAAAGGCCATTGAAAATGCCTCCTTACTGTTGCGCGACTTCAAAACTAGTGTTGTTGAGTACACTAGTTATGCAGATACCAAAACAATCCCTGGTCATTACGTGATCTACTGGGAATTGCTTATTAAGGATCCTACCAACACACCAACAGAGGGGACACTGAACCAGTGTTGCCTGGCTATGGAAGAGTCAATGAACTCGGTGTATAGACAATGCAGGGTTGCTGACAACTCCATTGGACCATTGGAGATAAGGGTAGTGAAGAATGGAACTTTTGAGGAGCTCATGGACTATGCAATATCAAGGGGCGCATCCATTAACCAATACAAAGTGCCTAGGTGCGTCAACTTCACTCCAATATTGGAGTTGTTAGATTCCAGGGTGGTCTCCAAGCATTTTAGCCCATCAGCACCACATTGGACCCCTGAAAGTCGTCATATCTTCTAAGACCATGTACGGCAACATGGCAACTAAACTGTGCTACGGTTAACGGATTGAACGAACAATCGTAAGCAGAAAGGTGTTATTGGATGACAACAGTATTTGTTTTCTTTATGTATATCCATCTTTCTGTTTGCATTATTAGTTTAGTTTCTGCTTTCATATTGTTATTGCGTTATCGTTTCGTGTAATAAGTCTTGTAATCTGTATTCTCCATCTGAAGACAACCCTTTGTCCTTGCTTTATGATCTTTTGGAGTATCTACAATCATTGCTTTAGACAAATAATCAGTGACATGATATAGTAAAATATAGTAAGAGAGAGTTACATTAATTCAAAAGAATACAAATGAGGTGTTTCGATGAGTGTTCATTTTGACCTGTCCATGGATTTTAGTGCACATGCTATGGCTAGATACTCGTCTATTAGCTAGTTAGGCTTTTTATATATCTAGATACCAATGAATTTTCTTGTGATGACTAGGGTTTCCACTCAAATATTCTGTTGTGACTGCCATGATAGATATACACGATAAAAGCCTACCCTAGCCTTAAATGATGAGAATCGATTCACCCTATTCATTTTTTCATGAATATTTATAACAAAACCTAATGCATGCATGCATGTATGATTGCACCAATCAATTTCTGAGTTTGAAATTTGAAAAGCTTAGGCGTTTTCCAGTAGAATGTAATACTGAAGCAATGGTACATACCGTTATTTTGAGGCGGAAAATTTTTTTGAGTGCATAACCTACTAATAATAGTTTGGAGGAAAATTTTAAGTGTGAAGGATAAATTAGGGAATCAATTCAAATTTAGGATATGTAATGAGAAGTCCACTCTCTTATGACAGGATCCTTGGCATCCAAAGAGAATCTTGAGGAACTTCTTATCTCCTAGAGAGATAAATGGGTCGGGCTTACCTATGACAGTCAAGGTTTTTAATATAATCAATAATAATATGTTGAGGTGGCAGGATTTTTTTATGGAGCTCATTGCTGATTTTGAACCCATTCAATATCAACCAACTAGTTCTTCGGATTATTTGGAATGGCTCCCTAGCTCTTTAAAGACTTACACCAATGGTTCAGCTTACAACCTCTTGAGACCCTCATCCCAACAAGTATCTTGGTTTAACCTGGTTTGGTTTAAAAATAACAGCCCAAGGTATTCATTCATTCTGTGGTTAGCTGTCCTCCAAAAACTCCAGACAAGAGACAAACTTTACTTTCTATATACTCCCAACCACTGCTCCCTGTGTATGTCTGACATGGAATCTAATGAACATTTGTTTTTTAACTGTCCTTTCTCTAATTCTGTATGGAAACATTGCCTCACCCACTTCCAAATCCCCATCCCTAGCCCTTCAAGCCTTCTATCTATACTAACTTGGTACCACCAAACACCTCCTCAGTATCCCATCTTTCCTATACTTTTATCCACAATGGTTTACCACATTTGGACCGAAAGGAATTCAGGAATATTCAAGGATGTAGCCATGGAGGTAGAGAGCTTACGAGCCAGGATAATCTTCCAAGTTCTAGAACATCTCAGTCTACACACATAGAGAGATAATTAGATCTATTTTACACTAACTTTGTGTTGCAAATTACTGTTCAGCTGGGGAGACTCTCTTCCCCACGGATGAGACCTCTTGGATGGCCACATGTTCTAGGCCATAAAAGGCGTTCCAAATACAATTCGGATTCCATGGAACTTTAATAGGCAATGGTTCATGCACAACAAATCATTGCCTATGGAAGCTCCTGCTGGAAATAACTGAGACTACAAATTCAGATTAGCAGGTTTAATGATGTCTTGATCGTCTATTTGATTGGAATGTGGTTTAGCTATTGTATTTCTGGGCATTTGTTGACATGGTGCAGTATTGGATGATGTATTGTGGCTCGGTGTATAACTAGGCATTTGCGGCAATTGGTTTAGCTTGATCTTGTTACTTTTTTTTTTCAGATTGTGCTTCTCTTCTGGCAGGATACTGTTTACTTCTATCATGCAGGGCTTAGTAGGGGCAATTGATGGTAGGGCATTTAGTTGTATGTCTTTATGTTTTTTTGCGTGTTAAGAGATTACTTATGATATTTCTTGCTTGTATATAACTTTTTATTCTTTATAAGTTTCTGATTTATCAAAAAGAAAAAAGACTGAAGCAATAAGTAACTAATTAAGCTAAACAAGAACTTGATTCAATTAGTTATTGTCTTTGAACTTGCCAATATTGGATCGACGGACTTCATCAACTATGCCTCGGAGAGATGAGATCCATTTCATTCGTTTAGTTTTTGTCAAAATCATTGCTTTCTTTTTCCTTTTCTTATAAGCACCGGCTTTAAATTTATAAACAACCACAAAAAAAAGTCAAAGTATACAATATTATTTTTAATTGATAGAGAGGTTACTTTCGATAGACCTTTAAAAAAAGACTAAAATAAATAGATAAAGATATTAATATAAATAAAATAAAATAAAAGATAGATAAATGTATTAATAAAAATAAAAATAGACAAAAAAAGATGATGATGATGATGATAAAATATAAATAAATACTTACAAATAAAAATATGAAAAACTAATAAAATAAAGAATAAAAATAAAAGATAAAATCAAAATAAATAAAAATAATATATATATAATGTAAAAATAATTAAAGTAGTAATAAAAATAAAATAAAAATAGACATAAAAGATGATGAAGACGACGACAACAACAACAACAATAATAATAAAAGATATACAAATAAAAAATATTAAAATAAGTAAGAAAATAAATATATACTAAGGTAAAGAATAAAAATAAAAGATAAAATAAGTAAATAAATATACAAACCAAAAAGAAAATAAGAAATAAATAAAATAAACAAGTCATTATAAAAAAATATTTAGGTTAAATAACTAAAAAGATAATACTATACAGTGCTACATATTAAATACAAAAAATAAGACTTGAACAAAAATATTTTAAATATCTATGAAAAAGAGAAAGATCTTTTATAAAATTTTAATGAAAGCTTTTGTATTTTTAACTTTGATATGCCACGTTAATTTTACTCTTAAATATTGCATTTACTTCAAATCTTAACTACTACATTTTACTTTAAAAATTCAATTGGAAAATGGTATCATCAAATCTAGTTAAATAGCAAGGAATCATCTTTTAATTTTTCTTGCTTGCCGACACCAATGACCAATCACCACACAATTCATAAACAAAGTTAAAATCGAGGCAAACTGTAATGCTATCCAAAAGCACAAAGTTCACCATGCATGTGATGATGAGTGTTCTCAAAAAATCCATCAGGGTTTTACTTTGAGGCCTCTAAAAGCATAGATCGGGCATAGTAAAATGTGCCGTTCGAAGAGGATGCAAGATCACATCAGGACTTTTGTCACCTCCAAGAATAACGTTGACGTTTGTGAAGAGAATCTGTTTTTATAGTCGGCCTTTCTAACTTAATGATCCCATTCTCAACGATCCAATAACATAATGAAACACAGGTTGCCTATATATGGCCTAAAGATGATTCTGTCTTTAAAGTGAAACTCTGAAGGTTGCTATTGTCGCTTAAAGCGATTTTATCTTTGTTAAAGTATATCTTTCTCTCTCTCTCTCTCTCTCTCTCTCTTTTGTGGGGGTTATATTGCATGATCGTGAGTAAAATGATTTTATCACACTAAACCCTGACAATGAACTTGGTCTCATAACAAGTTTGAACACAAGGTAATGTAGTTTTGAAATCCAAGCAAAATCACATCAACATGATAACCTGAGTTAATAAAAGCCGCCCAATAGAGTGTCTTCTGGTACTAAATAAAACAAGGAAACATGATGATTGTCTTGCTCCTTCCCTCCTGGACATTCTTTTCCTGCTTCAAAATGTAAAGGGTTGGCCACAGTATCCCACAGCCAGATCGCCGGCTTGGCAATCATTTTCATTGTTCGTCTCAGTTCCCTACATTGATGTACATTAAACTGGTTAACTAACACATTAAAGTTTGATCGAAGGACAGACACCAATAGAAGAGAATATGAAACAATTATGCACAGTACCTGCCAGTCATCAGTAGCCATGTTGTACATGATTGAAGGATAATTTCCATTGACTACTTGATCCAGTTGAGGTTGGAGCATGTATCTATCAATATCATTCAAATTATTCAGGGAATTCGAAGGAACGGAAGCAAAAAATGCCCGAGGTTGTTGTTGGTGTAAGATTCCAGGATAAAATTGTGGTTGATTACTGCAGCCAGACGAGGTCAAATGTCAATGGATCAATTAATTATTCAAAGGGGTCGCCTATATGTATATATATGAAAAGCTTTTCGAATGATGATAATGGAGACACCTGAAAAATACGCCGGAACCTGGGATGTTGATCGTAGAGTTCGTTTCAGGATAAGAAGATCTCCTGTTGGGATTGAAACTTGAATTTGCAGCCATGGAGTCACTTATGTTCCCCATATTGTAAACTGATTTCTGAAAGATGTAACAGAATAAGAGAAGTTAGTACACACATTTGGAAGCAAACTTTTCGTGTTCTTTATTTGTAATTGCTATTAACTTGGATATCAACTCCTATAGCTAGTCAGAAGCTCTTTTGCTAGTTATAGGAATGTATCTACTTCTGTTTGATTACCTTTAAAGCTGGTTGAATCGATCCATTTGATTGTAACAGTTGCTGCAAAACAATTAACAAATTAACTGCTATAAAATTTGTGATAGAATCGCATGAACACAAAATTGCTTTCTCATATCATTCATCAGGATTCTAACTTAGACGTGCTTAGTGAAATGAAAAATGAGTACTTGTCCTAAAACGTAACAACAATCCTGGACCCAAAAGAAGATGTTAATAGATGATGATTGAAGATCGTGCCTTTCGGATTCGGATACGTCTCAAAGTGTCCTCCAGGACCTGCTCTTGGTAGAGAGCTTCACTCAATGTCTGGATGCAACTTGGACCACTTACATAGTATCTGTAGTCAGTCGGATCAGAGTTTTATGATGCCAATTTCAATCAAAGCAGAAGAACAGGGCTAGTTTATACCTTAGTTGGTTCTCAACATTAGCTAATTCAGAATTGAACTTGAGGATTTGGTTTTTAACTTCCTGTTAACATAAGATAAAATTAATTTTTTTCTTTTTGAATTGTCCAAAATAAACATGAATAAATTTTCAATTATATCACATGTACCTCTAATCTAGATTCAATACTGAGTTTGCTGTCGCTAAAACATAAGTAAACAGCAATCAGTGAATCACCCAATCAACAAATTTAACCATGAACAAGTACAAAGATAAGGAAACAAACCGAGACATGACTGATAGATTGAAAATAGTTGTTTCAACACTCATTTCAGCAATAACCCTCTGGATAAGCTGCAAGTTGTGGCATATACATTTTATTCACATGATAATAATTTGGGAATAAGAAACCTCTTTGTCCAAGTATAAGAAGAAAAGAATTTAGAGATCTCAAAAAACGAATACCTCTTGATTTTGAAGGCTTTGTCCAATTGTAGGAAAGAGGAAATAGTTGAAGATCGAGAATCCATACCGAGAAGAAATTGCTTCAGATCAGGATTTGAACAGAGAATTGATAATATAGACGTAGACTCCCATGTTTATATTAGAATTTTTAACATGGTATAGTGTACAGCATATTAACAAGAATTGAGCTTAGGTCAACTATTACCAAAATAACTAGAATTAGTTAGTTGAATAGTTAACCTTTACCATTTATAAACACTTAAACATTTTCATATTTAGTTAATATGAGATACTCTAACACTCTCCCTCAAATGTAACTAAGACTAGACATTCAGTTGTCACTTGAAATAAACACAGTGATAACCGGACTGAGCCGTTAGGACTGGACTTCCAGACAGACAACTGAAAAATTAAGAATATGGACCAAACCTGCTCTAATACCATATTAGAATTTTTAATATAGCAAAGTTTAGAGTCCATTAACAAGAATTACGCTTGGGTGAATCATTACCAAAATAATCAGAATTACTTATTTGGATAGTTGACCCTTATCACTTATAAACCCTTTAACATTTTTATGTTTAATTATATGAGATACTCAATCAGTTTAATATATTAACTTGACTTAAGGTGCATAAATAACATGAAACATAAATAGAAAATCATTACCTCTAAAAGATGTACGAAATAGAAACGATAGGAAATTTGTTGGAAAATACCTTTGTAACCTAAATATATTTAAATATGAATAATACATGTAAAGTTATTAAGTGATACAAATTAGAAAAAATAGTAAATTAAAACTTAAAACTCGAAAGCTTTTTTAAAAATTAGATATGATAAAGGAATTATATTCTTTACATCCTCTTTTCAAAATATAAAGTTTAAATTTCCAAAATATCACATCCTCGATCTTAAAATAAATAGACCAATTTTATGATTTTTTTAATGGTAAATATTAATAATAAAATTATGTATTAATTACAATATTTATAGCATCAAATGACATTTTCGAGTTGTGCATAATAAGAAATCAATTTTATAATTAATACCATCCACGTTGTTGTTCTGGTAGAGCAATAAATTGCTTAAAAGTTTCTTCTAAACTGCAAAATTACACGTATTTATGTTAAATGAATAGAATAGTGAAAATTGTACGATAAAACATAACAACAAAAGAAAACCAAGCATACCTTTCCTTTGCGTCAAAAAGAATAAGTTTTCCAGCTGGAGAAAAAATGATGAGAACAACAGGTATATCACAAAGGGTGAAAAGTTCATAAGCTTTTTTGACAAGCCCAATTTTCCTTTTGGCAAATGTGATATGTCTGTATGTTTTGTTCTCTATTTTCCTAAGCTGCAGCTTTACCCTCCCCATTGTTTTCTTCTTTGTTCTTGTGCTTGGTGCTAGCCTTTCTTTTAACTCTCTTTTCCTTCTCTAGAGAAAACGTGCTTTTAGGCACTCGTGGTCCCAGACCATTAATTAGTCATTTTTTGGCATTCAAACTTTACTATTTCCTGGAGTATCTAATTTGAAATCGACCCTCCTACAATAGCAAGGCGAATCTGACTAAGTAGATTATTCTTTTAAATGCTCTTAAAGAGACGTTTAAACACTTGCCGTTAGCTTTCCAGTATTCCCTTATCCAATGATCTTGAAAACTTGTATGTTTCTTCCACTAATGCCGTTAAGTTCAATTCAATGCAATTTGAGATATGTAACTTCTGCTTCTTCTATATGAATTAAATTAATAAGTGCAGCAGCCAAGTGGTCTAATTAGAGTGGCATTTTCAACTTCCAATTGTATGAGAATACTGGAAAATCCACAATTGAGTATTCGAAATGTAACTTCGAGTATTTGGAATACCGGGAAGGATTATCTGTGGAATGTACGCCAACCTTTGTTCTTTCGGGAACTTGGAATTGCATCAGCTGCTTTAATTAGTTATGGCGATTAGATGCCTTTTCAACACTTCTTCTCATGAAAGCTTAGGTTTGTTCTTAACATGCTTAGTCTAAGAGACAAACTTTATAGGGAAAAAAGGAAAACGTTTATGGTTTGCGGCTTTTGTTTGTATATTGTTCGTTCAAAATTGATAACTACTCTATAAAAGCAAATAAGGACTAACATGGAACAAGTTACATACTTGAATTTCAAATTAGCCCTGAATCATTTGAAGAGTATAATAGTTTAGGGATCCTGAATTGGCAAGGTCCTAGGCGGGTCACAAATTATAATTTAAAATGAGTTCTCAATAAATAATATGGGATCTTAATGCTGAATTAATTATTTTCTTAATGTGATTAAGAGTAATAATTAAATTGATTCCTAATTAATTTTAAAACAACTTTTCAAAAATTAAAATTACTTATATTTCAAATACATTGAAATTAATTAATTAGATTCTTTAAAATTAAGAAAAGTATTTGTTTCTTAATTAAATTTATTTATTTCAATTTGATTGAGATTAATTAAATTTATGGCATTATTTCTTTAGAGAATTATTATTCAATTTATTTAGAAATTATTT
Source organism: Erythroxylum roraimae (assembly GCA_027568915.1). Taxonomy (NCBI): domain Eukaryota; kingdom Viridiplantae; phylum Streptophyta; class Magnoliopsida; order Malpighiales; family Erythroxylaceae; genus Erythroxylum; species Erythroxylum roraimae. The sequence goes on from JAOSBL010000210.1 coordinate 25,305,957, forward strand.
CTTTATTTATGAATAATAAATTTCTTCATTTATTAGAAAACTACTTTTCTTGGTTAATTTTTTAATTAAGAAAAATGAGCTTTCTTAATATTTTCAATTTTATTTTTTAATTTATTAAAGAAATATTTTCTAGTTAATCAAGAAATTAATATCTAAATAAATAATATAAGGACTTTCTTTATTAAATTTAAAAGTATTTTATTTAATTTTGAAAGTAGTTTCCTTTTAATATTAAAAAATATTTTTCTATTTAACGAAAAGTAATTTCTAATTAGACTAAAAATAGTTTTTAATTGGATTAAAATTTCTTACTTTTTAAGTTTTAAAAAGGAAGTTTTCAAAATTATAATAAGTAAGAAGTATAATTTATTGATTTTTTAATTAAATTTGTTAAAAACAATTAAGATAATTGGAAATAGTTTCTAATTGGATTTAAAAATTGTTTTCAAATCAAATTAAATTTCTATTTAGAATAGGGATTTAATTTATTTAGGAATCAATGAGTTTAATCTAATTTATTTTTTCCAAATTGTTGGAAATATTATTTTAGAAATAGGTTATGTTTAAGACGAGTTCTTAAAGTTAGATAAAAAATGTTGTATTTCCATTATGCAATTTTGCTATTAATCCTTATTGAAGATTTGGAGACAAGGTTTTAGAGATATGTCAAAATCATATGGATGACAAAACGTATGAATATTTTGAGTTGACTAATGTCTCGTAAATTTTGATGATAACATGTAAGATGTATATCAACATCATGATAATAAGATGCAAGAGGTTTCATGGAGTATAGATGAAAGGTATAATACCTTAATGAAATTGTTTATTTAGCTTACTAAAAGCATAAATGTAATATCTCATTATCCCATATTAGGGGTAAGAATCCTAGAATAGAGTTCACGAGAGTTTACTGAGAAGTTAGAAAGTACACTTTATGCTCATGCATAATATGGCATACACAGGCACACGTTAATATTGATTTTTGCACATTAAAATGATTGTACATGCATTCATTGACATTTTATGGGTATAATTGATTTTATAAATGTGATTTTATTGAAAATTATGGTTTATTTGTATTGACAATTGATGTGGAGAGTACACTTACTAATTTAGAATTTTTGGTAAAATTTACAAAAATTTTAAAAATTTTGGGTATTTTTGGAATAGGAAAAATGCCAAGTGAAAAGATAATTGATAAATGGTAGTAGAAATAAATGTCAAATGACAGTAGAAATTATTGATAAGTGTCATTAAGATTTAATGACATGTGTCAAAGAAAATTGAGAGACAAATAGATTAATTATTAAGAGTCATGTGTTAGCTTAAGTAAAAATACAAATAGCATAATTCTTTATGTGGTAAGTGTCATAACAAGTGTCATGATACCCACCAAGCATTTATTACCTTGCTTTTAACTCACCAAGCATTAAACCCACGTTTTCTAACTTTTGAAAGACCATCTTTTAATTGTCTTTCATTTTCACTACATGCTCTCTTCTTCATTTTCTTCTTCTCCATTCACGATACTCACCCTCATTCTCACAACCCAACACTAAACGTTGAACATTGCTCTCATCCTTCACTTGCTACTTCTATTTTTGTTATCTCCATCATCTTACCACTAGAAAACCTAACCTACTTCACCTCCATGTTTATGACCATGAGATGCATGGAAAGCTAGGTTTCTTGGAAATTTTGAAGAAAATTTGAGTAAATCAAGTAAGTAGCTTGTTAATCTTTATTGGTAATTGTAAATGAAATATTTATGATGAATGATTTGAGATTGAATGATCATGATCATGGAGTTACATATATGTTGTAACGTGGGTGTAAAAATAAATAGGTTTATGGTCTTTCTTTTTAGTGTATTAATGACATTCTTGGGTTGGCTAAATGAGGCATTTATAATGATCATTATGAGATAGATTGAAAGTGTAAATGGAGTTGATTTTTATGCTAAATTATGGATGAATAAATGAATATATTCATGGCTTGTTTTTGTGTTTATGATGATTAATAATTCATAAATTGTTATAAAGATGTTTTTGACGTAGAATGATCTTTATAATGGTGTTTGGATGAGTGCAGTAAATTGATGGATGAATACATGTGTTTGTGTTCTGTTTTGAGAGTATGAAAACCATGAGTGATGAGTTGTTATGTAGATGTTATGAGTTGTGAATTAAGGGTATAATGCAAGTGAAAGTTATGAAAACCAAAATGTTGAGTTATGTTTTTGAAATGAGGAGAACTAGGATGATAATTTTGAGGTAAAGTGAAGATGATAATGGAGTTGAATGTGTGTTGAGGCGTTGATGAATGAATGAACATATTTGATGTCCTGTTTTGTGGTTATGATTAATAGTCTTATATGACTTGTTTTGTGAATGTTTTGAATTGTAAATTGAGGTATGAATGAAGAGGAAATGAAGTAGAAAAGATTATCTATGTACAAAAATGTGTTAGATGTAAAATGTAGGAAGTTAAAAAAATATGGAAAATTGGAAGAGAGTGGCTGGAATATTTTAGCTGTAGTGTTTCCACTAATTATGCATCTATATTTTAGCCATAACTTGATCTGTACATATCCAAAATGGTTGATTTTAATTTCAAATTAAACTACATACATATGGATACAAATTTCATGAAGGAATCGACGTTCATTTCTGTCTTTAAGAGTTTCAAGATTTGACTTGAAGTTGAGTACTGTGTATAGTTGTAGTTTGAAAACAATAGGTAGTATTTTATGTATAACTTGCAGAATACAATTATATGAATTGATGTCGTTAGAAACTTGAGACATATGGGAACGTTTGTTTAGAAAAATGTATTGCCTAAATACCTCATTTTCTATGTCAAAATTTCCATACAAAATTGATCCGAAAGTCTGTCTTGAGAAAAAACTGGAAAAGCCATCAACGTGAATTATTCTTCTTTTATGTGATGTTTGAAACAACAAATGGTAAGGAACTTTCCTATGATGCATTTAAACTTGAATGGGACTTGAAATGAACCAAGTTTGAGGTTGAATAAGTTGATAAAGTGTTGGATATGTATAGGTTGTAATTGAGGATATAACATGGTGAAAGGATTGTTGATACCAAGTGTATAAAATTTGGAAATTTAGGAGTGTTATAAGAATAAAAGTGTTCTTAGAAATGCTAATATGATTGTAAGGAGATGAGTAATGTGTATCAAGTAAGAATGAATAAGAGTTTGGATATTGTGTGATCTTATAATGTTAGAATAACATTGGTGAATGATTATTTGATGATATTATAATAATCAAGTGTATTGAGCCATGAACCTTAATGCTTGATTGAGTGATGAACTTGGAATAAGTTTGTATTATTAAGGTGTAAATCTAATTCCAAATTAGACATATATGAGCTTTAAAGTATGGATGATCATAAGATGTGAATAAAGGAAATATACCTGAGATTGTCATTGAACATGCATTGTATATAATCTATATATACATATGTGCATAAATGAGTACTTATATAATTGTGTAAAGTTGTAATGTGTGTAAATATGTATGTGTTGCATGATATAGAAGGGCAAATAGAGTGAAAACATCCAGACGTTGCCGGGACTT
>JAOSBL010000210.1:25331074-25342877 GCA_027568915.1 Erythroxylum roraimae
TGATGAAAATAAAGAAATTAGAAGGTAAAAGTATACTTAAATATTTCAAGACTATTTATAAGCATGAGGACCACAAAGTTACTTTTACTTCAAAAAAAAAAGTTATAACGTTAACTTATAACGTTAAAGTCATTTAAAGCTAACGTATATAAGTTAATATTAACTTTTCAAGACTATTTATAAGCATGAGGACCACAAAGTTACTTTTACTTCAAAAAAAAAAGTTATAACGTTAACTTATAACGTTAAAGTCATTTAAAGCTAACGTATATAAGTTAATATTAACTTATAACGTTAAAATTTCTTGGGAGGGAGGCGGCAGTTGCGTGTTACCTGCGTCTGTTGTTGTTAGTTAGAGAGGAGGCTGTTGCTTGTTGGAAAAGTAGATGTTTTAAAAGCAGAGTTAAAACATCAGTATACATCACGTCATCACTTCTTAGAGAGGGGGCTGTTGAAGTGGGGGCCCCTCTCATAGTGGGCCCTGGCAGGGAGGGTCCCAAACAGGTTGGTGTGAGTGGTTCAGTACTCTCATCCTTTAACCAGAGGTCTCAATTTCGAGTCCTGAGAATGAAAAAATCTGTTTGGCCAGCACTTTACCCCTTACAGGTTGACCCGGTGCGAGCAGGGATTAGTCTGAAAGTAGATGACTTAAAGACGCCTTCCCACAATTGACTTTGTAGTTTAATAACAAGTAATGCTATTGGATGGTTGGTTGAATTTTACTGCTGCTGCCATTTACCTTGTTTGTCTTTTATCATAATTAAAAAGATTCGCACTCTAACGCAAAGGATTATCAAGCATTAAAACATCTAATACACAGCATGCTATCTTTCAAACATATATTTTTATTCAAATATTGAACTTTCTATTTCAATTTTACTAATTATTTTATACTAGAAATTTTTAATAAATTCAAAATAATATAACAAGTTTCCAATGTGCAAAATTTTTTACATTTAAAATCTTATCATATAATTAAAGTTAAATTAAAATTTTTCAAAAATTCCAAAAATATTTAATTAAATAATTGAAGGGAAATTAACAGTTTCATTTAAAAGTTGTGGAGTCCTATCCGTCCTATCACTTATTTCCAGTACAGATTCCAGAAGAGCTTCCTGGAAAATTGTGAAAGTTGACATTCCAACTGATGAGTTCTCTCTCGTTTAAAATCGTGGGAGCGAATCTTTCATTTCTGGTCAAACCAGAGGCATCAAGTCGGAAATAGCAAAATGCCACCAAAGCAAAATGAACAAATCACCACCCCTTTCGTATTTAATGTCACAGTGTACTTCTCAGCGTATTCTCTATGAGGCTATAACTGTAATTTCCGAAAATTTTGAGATACATAAGTTCATTGAAAACGTTAAAAAGAATATGTATACTTATATTCTAGTTATTAGCATAAATTTTGAATATGAAATACTTCACAAGTTCACATTAAGACTAAAAAGGGTGTCCAGTTTTACAAAATTCTCTATTTTGCGAGGGTAAGAAGAAGATCGACTATTATATATAACAATTTTGTTATATATTTTATAAAAAACTATTTCTGTAATTTAAATCCTTGAATTTTCAATCATAAAAAACAACTTTACTGGTCCTCATGAAATCACATTAAGATTATTGCTGCCATTTCAACGTTCTAATTGAGAACAAAAAAGCAATGTTTTACTATAAAAAGTAAAAACCTTTTTCTTTCTACCTAGTAATCAACCGAGGGTTGAAATATTGAGTTTCATTTGTGCTAAAATTAGTAAATGTTTAGTGTCTTATAAGGAAAATATAAATAATTGCATACTTCAAGAATTTACTAATCGGTAATGTCCAAGTCCAACATGAAGGCCTCATTTGGATACCAACTAATCGGCTATTTTTTTTAGCTAATTGGTTGTAACATTGTTTGGAGAGCAGCTTTTTTATGAGCTTATTGAAGGTACACAGCTGAAAACGAAAACACGACAATATATGAGCGTTTTCGTCCAACAGTTAAAATGATATGTATCAAAACCCAACTATATTCTTTCCTATATGTATCCACCACCAGCAGCTAAAGAAGAAAAAAAACTCTTGCTTAAATAAGGATATTTTTTCCACTTTTCTTCTTCCACTTATTTGTGATGCCAGCCAGCTTTCAATTCTTCTATTTGCGTAATTGCGTAATATTTTTATAAATTATATTTTTGATTAACTTGCAATTAAGTACTACACGCGTCATATTTTTGTTAGTTTTAATATACAACAATTTTTAGTAAATAAGACAATCTAGTTGAAATTCCTAGATACCTACATTTTAGGAACATTATTTGTTTTTATAATTATTTTATGCAGTTATAGGTTAGAAATAAAATGTTGACCTTAAATAAAAATGAAAATAGAAAGAGTTGCATAAATTTCTCATAGATGATGAAACAATACAGGTGAACATGACTTCTCTAAAAACTAAATTCTTATAAGAATATTCAACGAAATACTAAGATATATGATATTTATACCTTTGTAATTTTTTTAAGTTATATCCTCATAAGTCATTTTACACATAAACAACTAATTTTACCAAACATTTCTAACAAACAGTTAATACAATTCGCTAATCAAATCAGCTGATATAATCAACTATTAGCTAATAACTAATACAATCAGTTCAGCTGATTGTTAAACAGAGCCAACTTCATATTTAATGAAAAGAGTTAATGCATAAATGTTTTTGGTCAGAAATGAGACAACTTCTGCATTACATGTTAGAATATCCGAACCATAAAAAAACTCTCCACATATGACTAATTTAAACTAAACCAAAAACCATATTCCTTTCCAGCGGTCCAGCAGACAAAATTCCAGGTAATTTAAAATGAAGAGAAACTAATAATTCATATTCTGCTACCAAAAATGAAAAGACATCATTGACTCTATCTAATCACAAGAATGTCCTGATACTAAACCCACCCTTTTATCTTATATGTAACTAACTTCATTAAAAAAATGTTACCAAATTATTATTTAACTGTTTCAACCAAGTTGGACATGACTGACAAAACGAGCAAGGGAGAACGCCAGGCTGAAATCTGAGTTGGGAAACAAAAAAGATCTAATCTTTCTCACTTTTTCTCTTCAGCGTATCATCTTCTCTGCATTTCTCGGGTACCCTTTTTGCGGTTTTCATTATTTGATTTATCTAGTTTAGGGTTTTGTTTTCTTGCTCGTTGATGTAATTTACTGCCAGCAGTTTAGGTTCAATTCATGTTTAAGCTTCTGCTTCAGTCGTGTCTTTCAATTCCAAGACTTTGTTACTTTCTTTAGTTTCCCCCTTTGAATTTTGATCGTTGTGTTCATGGAATTTTAGTATCTTCTGCTCATAGACAAGATAATTATGAATGTTCTTTCCCATCTAAGCCGTTATTTGACCACTTGTTTTCGTCTAATTCTGTCATATAATTATGGGAAGATGATTAACTTTCAAGGTTCGTTTTGAACTGCTCACCGATCTTAGATTATTCACGTTGTTTCAATTATTGGGGTTTTGAGTAAATCTGGTAATTTGTTCGTAGTTTGATCCTGGCATGACTATGTTGGATTAGGTTTGTGATCTGCTGGACGTTTTCTCTGGCAGTGTGGTGATTTGGTGAGTGCTAGTGTGGACAGCTGTTGTAGGGTGGGAAAGTTGAATTTAGTGTTAGACTGTTTAGAAGAAACCAGTGCGAGGACACATGTCACAGAGCAACATGGAAATATTGGAACGGAAATGCAGTGAACGTGTGGTTTTACTACCCTGTTATGGGAAGGTTGCAGTTAATGAGTAATAGCCTGGATCTAGAAGTTATCTGTTGGAAGTGTGAAATACAAAAGGCGGGATTCTCAATTATTTTTTCTTCTTCTGGAAAATAGCTATTCAATCATTATAGTTATCGAGTATTTGTGAGGTATACTGCTGCTTGGCACATTGAGAATTTAATATATTATACCTATGCCAAAAGGTTGTAGATTTCTAATGCTAAGTTAATAATTTGCTTTTGCAGAATAATTTAGAACTTAAGGCTGTTTGGTAGCTGAAATTGTGCAGTAAAAAATTTCCACATTCTAGGTTGCTATCTGCAGACTAGTAATTATTCATGCAGATGGTAAGTGACTTATAGATAAAGTTTTAATATGGATTGGTAGAGTGTTATAGCATGCATATTAGTTGTCCACCTAAGATGGACAAGTGTGATGAAGTTGAGTATAAAAAAGAGATATATATGATATTGGATCATTACTAAGGTCTGAACAATAGAACTTTCGAAAATGGATGTACTATTATTCTTGGTACCAGAACAAAATTCCTTTAGAGTGTGTTACTGTGTGGTTATTGCACATTTTCCCCTTAGTATGGGAGAATAGTTATATACAACATTACTGGTTATAAGTGGAAATTCATATCCTGTACTGCATCATTTTGGTAAAACCTTGAGACACTTATGATATTGGATGTCCGCTTAGGAAAGCACTGGCCCCCGTTACTACTTTTAGATAGATGGACATTCGTTTTTCTCTTGCCTCACTAAGCCATGTTGATAAACTTTCAGGAAGATTGGCAACCTCGCCTTTTCTTTTCTTCCCTATGATCATGCTTAACAACTTTTAGATAGGTTGTTGCTGCATTACCCCTGCTAGTAAGCTATGGATACAGACTGCTTATCTATGCACTCTGGTTTTAGCTTTTCTCTTTTTCGTAAAATAGTTACTTGAATGGTTCACCATTTTGTCCAACTGTTGGCATCTAGAAATTTCTAAGATGGTAATTTAAATTTTGATATCTTACAGGGTATTTCTAGTTAGAGCATCAGCTGGAAAGGCCTTATATGGCTTGGTAATTGTGTCAACAAGAGCTTGGTCTGTGTTAGAGCAAATATTATTAATGTGGATCATTACAGTGGTGTAAGGATTTTAAGATTTTGGTGAAAGGTACATCTCATACTTTTCTTTGTCATGCGATTATATCCTTTACTTTGAATGATAAATGAAATTGGCATCTTTCTCTGTTATGCAGTGTTTTGCTCCCAAAAGTCTGTGGCTGGATGGGGAATAGGATATTCATGTTAACAATGTGATTTCACTTTTAAGAAACTCTGTATTTCAAGCATTAGGATTCGACTAAATCCTTTGTTATAAGTAATTCTTTTGTGCTTTGGACTTGATATTTCTTCATAACTCTTCAATTGATGGAGGCAAAATTTTATTTCTTTCTCAATTTGAGATGCTTTGGCAAAGATGATTGACAATATTTGCAATGATGTCTAATGGTCTTTTTGTGTATTCCAACTGTTATCGTTGAACACCAACTTTAGATATATAGGAAAAGTTAGAAAGGAAAAGTTCCTCTGTACAGAATGTGAACCTTTCTGTTGTATGCACTGCAAAGTGGCTATGATGCCTGCTGCATAATCTCCTAATTAGTTGTTACTTGTTTTGTAATTATAATCAGGTCTTATAAATATCTATTTATGTTTGACATCTATTGTCATCCTTATTCATTTCTTTGGGACTCTCAGATTTTTTGTTGATGTAGGTGACATGGAGATATCAGTGTTAAAAGTCCTTGTCAACAACATTACTTCATTTCTACAATTGTCGTCTTTGGATAACATAAACTTGGACCCAGTACAGAAACCTTATTGGAAAGCAGAAGAGATTTTGAAGCTGCTAAGGCCAATACTTGCCGCTATTATTGATTCTGAAATAGCTTCTGATGAACTACTCAGTAAGGCATTCCTTGAATTGGGTCAATGTGTCGATGAATTGAGGGATCTGTTTGAAAACTGGCAGCCATTGTCAAGCAATGTTTATTTTGTAAGTTCATAATGTAGTCTTGTGGATTTAAATTGAACATGCATCTTATTCAGATTTTTCCTAACTTTAAGTTGTTTGGTTGGCATCTTTACTGGTGGTCCATGTACTGACGTTGGACATGCCTTTTCATATGCAGATACTAGGGCTCTGCATCATATAAATTAGCCTATTTTCTAAAATTTCTTAAGAATTAGCATCTTCTTCCAATGCACAAAAATTTTAAGGATTAATGCATTTTCTTAATATGCTGGGAATGTTTGGTTCTTTGATGTTTAAAATGAGTTGCTTATAGGGGAACCCTCAACTCCTGCAATACCAATATCTTACTTTCTTCCCACTGCTCTTGATAAGCTGTCTAAAAGAACCCACTGATAATTTTTTGTATACAATTTTGCTTGGTTTCCAATCCCAAGTTAGTATCTTACTTAATGGTAGCGGGTCTTTGCTGATGGTGATAATGGTGGTTAAATGGTATATGATGCCGATAACAAAAGTTGTAAGCTAAAAGACAACATTCATCCAACTGCAATGAAAGGTCAGTGGGGCTTTATGATCTATTTTTATAACAAAAATGGGAATTTTATAGTCCTTTAGTTAATCTTTTTTAGATTGTTGTGTTCAACTTTGGGATTTAATTCAGAAAATACTGTTATGAACTGGTCGCAGGTCTTATTAACATGGCATCAGAACTTAACACTTTTACCGGGTTTTTAATTCCAAACTGAAGGTTCTGTCATTTGGATTTGTCATACCTGCTTAAAGGGCAGACTGTTAACAGAGATGTTGCCCTAAACCTCTATAGCTACCCTCAGAAAACAGTTCTTCTACCCTTTTTATATTCTTTGAAATATAATATCCATGGAGTCTTAGTAATGACTATTTTAGCAGAATGATGTAAGTTTCAACTATACGAACTTCCATTTTCTAGATGTCTGTTGATCTGCTGGAAATGAGAAGCTGCTTCTGGCAGAGACTCACTTGTTTGATTAGTTTCAATCTCCGAGTTTGTTTTTGTGCAATGCATTGGCCAAAGAGTTCTTTTTTTTCACTTTTTACTTTATTTTTTATATGAAAATCTTAATTTTCTTCTTTCAGTTCTCATTCTGTCAAAACTAGTGCCTGTCCCTCCAGAAAATGATTATTTCTGTATGAATTAAACATTTAATTTTGCTTATGAGAAATTCATTCTGGCCTTATTTTCTGATCATGTTCTCTCAATGTTCTCTAGGTTCTGCAAATTGAATCATTGTTATCCAAGGTTAGGACGTTAGGGCTCGACATCTTTTCTTTATTGAAGGCTTCCCATGAACATCTCCCAGATGAGCTAAGTTCGTCATCTGTTGAGGTAAGTTTCCTCTTTCAATCTTGTTGTAAGATCATATAAGTTTTTTTACAGGTAGACCATAAACTGCTCATTTCTGTGGATGATTTTATGGTCAAAATGCCATCTTAATGGTTCATATAGTGAAACTCCGTGTGTTGGATTTTAGGGAGTAGTTGCTAAGGTAGGGAAAGTAAGGGAGCTAAATTCTCTCATAATGTCTAACGATTTGAATGGCTGATTGCAGTTCTGCGTTCAGAAAATTAAGCATATGGGGTATGAACAAACGGCATCTACCCTTAAAGAAGCTATAAAGGTGCAAGCAGATGGTGGTCGACACAGTTCAGAGATCCTGTTGAAAATTGCTGAGAGCTTGAACTTGAAGTCCAATCAGGAGATTCTGATTGAAGCAGTGGCCCTTGAGAAGTTGAAGGAGAAATCTGAGCAAGCTGAAAAAATTCGTGAAGCAGAATTAATTGAGCAAATGATTGCTATTGTAACCAGCATGCACGATCACCTTGTTCTGACAAAACAGTCAGAGACCACTAGCCCAGTTCCAATACCTAATGATTTTTGTTGCCCCCTTTCTCTTGAGTTGATGACAGATCCAGTGATTGTGGCATCAGGGCAAACCTATGAACGGGCATTCATAAAAACTTGGATTGAGGTTGGGCTTAATGTGTGTCCTAAGACACGGCAGACTCTTGCTCACACTAATCTCATACCTAATTACACTGTCAAGGCCCTTATTGCTAACTGGTGTGAATTAAACAATGTAAAGCTGCCTGATCCGGCAAAGTCTCTGAATTTCAGCCAATGCTCGCCTCTGCATGCAGAGTCTGGTGCAGCCCAGGATCCACACGCATTTTCTCAATTTAGGTCTAACCAGCCTATGCCACCTGAGTCAACTCACCCACCAGTTTCACCCGGTAAGAACAAGATGCCCCCCAGTGGAATTAATCGAGAAGGAACTTCTCCTCGGCATCCCAGGTCTATTTCTGAGGGTTCCTTGTCAAGTGTAGTGGGAAATGGGCAGGCATCAGATATTTCGCGATTTTCTGTGCTAAATTCTGACGAAAGGCCTGCTAATTTGGAGGAATGGAATAAGGGTTCGGTTGATGACCCCTCAGTATCAGCGACTAAAAAACAAGTACCAAGTTCTTTTGGACAAGAAGAACCTGTTCATGTTAGAAGTGCCTCAGCATTGCCATCTAATATGAATTCTCAAGGCACAGCAAGGGATGCTAGTGAGTCTTCAGATGTATCAAACCATCTTTGTTCTTACAGCAGTGACACTTCTGGGGAGGTAAAACCAGAGTCACGATCATCTACTCCCTTGAGCATCCCTCAAAGGGAGCCTTTCTCACCCCGTTTGTTTGAGACACGGTCTCGAAGTCAAACTCTCTGGCGCCGTCCATCTGATAGGCTTGTGCAAAGGATAGTTTCTTCTCCTACTATTGAAACAAGGACTGATCTCTCTGGCATCGAATCTCAAGTTAGGAACCTAGTTGAGGTCTTGAAAAGCCCTTCAATTGACACTCAAAGGGAGGCAACAGCTGAAATCAGGATGCTTGCTAAACACAGCATGGATAACCGAATTGTGATAGCAAATTGTGGAGTCATTAACCTGTTGGTTGATTTACTGCGGTCATCAGACACAAAGATTCAGGAAAATGCTGTCACTGCACTTCTAAACTTATCAATTAATGACAACAACAAAGCTGTAATTGCTTGTGCTGGTGCTATTGAGCCCCTGATTGATGTCCTTAAAACAGGAAGTCCTGAAGCTAAGGAGAACTCAGCTGCTACACTCTTCAGCCTCTCTGTTATTGAGGAAAATAAGATCAGAATCGGAAAATCTGGGGCGATTGGACCACTTGTTGATTTACTTGGTAATGGAACTCCCAGGGGTAAAAAGGATGCAGCCACAGCTTTATTTAATCTCTCAATTTTCCATGAGAACAAGGCGCGAATTGTGCAAGCTGGTGCAGTTAAGCACCTTGTGGAGTTGATGGATCCAACAGCTGGGTTAGTGGACAAGGCAGTGGCTGTTTTGGCAAATCTTGCAACGATACCTGAGGGAAGGAGTGCTATCGGTCAGGAGGGTGGGATTCCATTTCTTGTTGAGGTTGTTGAGTTGGGTTCTGCAAGGGGAAAGGAAAATGCAGCTGCTGCTCTTTTGCAGCTTTGTACCACCAGTAATAGGTTTTGCAATCTGGTGCTGCAAGAAGGTGCTGTCCCACCATTGGTGGCTTTGTCACAGTCTGGCACCCCAAGGGCCAAAGAAAAGGTATATAATTGACAATGCTCTTCATTCTATTCTGTTATTTTTGGCTGAAATATGTTTCCTCGTGCCTGCAGGCGCAGGGGCTTCTTAGTTACTTCAGAAATCAACGACATGGTAATGCTGGGAGGGGCTGATTCAGCAAGAGTAGCACCCCAAGGTTTTGATTAATGCAATTCATATGGTGTGTATACATTTGGTTTTACTGCTCGAATTTTGAACATTGTTTGTAGAGAAGAATTGATTTATGGAGGACATCATTGATTCTTGTGAAAACATTTTACATATGAAAATATACTGTTTGAGTTTAGCCATTGCTGAGTGCTTGAGCAGAAAATACCCATTTTGGATCTCTCATTTCTATGCACATTATGGTAGTGCACCCATCTCTACGTCTTTCCAAAGTTAAATCCGTAGGGAATTACTTTCTCTAAGCCAAAAACTGAAAATGATTAAATTTTGACTTACTGAAATATTTCCTTTTCAGTAGAAAAGGAGGGGCTATGCTCTATATGTTCACTAATTGTGGGAAAATTTTGGCTGGAATTATTTTGATTATTCATTTTAGTAAGACAAATTAAAATTAACAGTCCCTAAACCAACCAAATCAATCTATCGGGGCCCGAGGATCGTGGACGCATTCTTTGATGTACACAAAGAAGGAAACGTAAGCTCCATTGATCCTGGGTTGAAGCACGGCTCGGCTGTGCCTCGGTGTCTCATCCTTGCTTCTCTGCCAAATGGAGCATTGTCTGACATATTTCCTGATGTCCCTTTGAATGTCCTTCAAGCTTCTTGATTGTTGCTGTCACACCAGAATGTCCTCCCTGTTCCTGTGCACTGTCATGAACCAAACCCCACCACTCCCCTCCCTCCATTCAAACACATTAGATGCCATCTTTCCCTCCTGTAACTTGTAATCATCTTCCTCAACTCAGGTTCAGTACAACTATCAACTACGTTAACAATTTTAGACAATAATTCAGTGTCAATAATATTGAAGATTACAAGCTGTAGAAGCATCAAAAGCTATAGTAGTGTCGTGTGAGCTACGTGGAAAATCACTTGTCGTATATTCAAATTGAAATTGTAATTGTATGCTCCTCATTCTGTGAATGCCTTCTACTTTGTTGCTTCTGCAAGCTCTTTGGGTCAATCTTATTTAACCAGTCACGATGGTTTTTTGATCAAGGTTGATGTTGGTTGTGTAGTCTTGAAAAATGTCGAGTCAGGCGTATTAAAGGGAGTCAAAATGCTGAAGGTCACGGGAGTTTGGAGATTTTATATTAGACAAAGTGGAAAACAGAATCTAACCTCGACGTTATTATATATGCCATTCTCATTCATGCACCAATTGGATACTGATAAATAATATGACAATAGAATAGTGAAACAGTTTCCTTCTTATATATATATATATATAGTGCATCGCAAGTTGCAGAAGAAGAACCAGAAATAAGGATATATTCCTCAACTTCACCAAGAGTAAGACCAAGTCTTAGCAGACTGACTCAACAATATCCATAAGTGGTGAAGCAGCCATGGCAGCGAAGCGAACACCCTACTTAAGATCATGAGGTCCATTCATCACTTAATTTTCGTACAGTATCAGTGATGAAGGATCCGCCAAAGGCTCCTCACAGTGAAAAAGAGGATGGTTCTTGAAAACATAAAATCTAGTTTAACGACTTGTCCCAAGGAAAGTAATGCTTCCAACTCGTAGATAATGGTTTCCATCATTATTATGTACAGGGAATAAACCTGTAAATCCAATTGATGAAAAGTAGTGAAAAGGTAATGATTAATCATTTTGTAAGCTCCAGTCGCACTTTATTTAATTTATTCAGTTAAGTAATAAGTAAAGAATATTTAAAATATCATGATATTCTAATTTTTCTTATGAATAATGTATAATTACTATTTTTAATGAATCTATTAAATAAATCTTTAAATATACATAAATTGCATAGATCAAATAAAGTGTTTATCGAACTACTGACTAAGAACTAAATAATAAGTTCCGCTGAAATGACTAACAAAAAGTATTTTATAATAAAAAGATCTTATTCTTTATATAAAGTTTTAGGAAATCTTAAAATTCAAATTATGACCTCAAGTACAAACTTCCAAATGCTAATACAGGAGAATAACTAAACAATAAATCAATAACAAACAGTACTCCTTATTGGTGTGAAGACCATAATACAACGATTGACTGAAGTAGGTTTTAAGAGTAATGAGTTGATGGAATAAGTTCAAGGGCATTTAGAGGTGCCTTTGGAGTTCTTCTTGTCTCTATAGCAGGGACACTCTGACTTGTTGGCGTAAGGACCTGAAGGAACACACTTGCACTCGTCGCAGCATATCATACAATA
>JAOSBL010000210.1:25370942-25383373 GCA_027568915.1 Erythroxylum roraimae
GCTGCAGATTTTATTTCTGCATTTTCTACTGCATATTATGTTTTTGCATTTTTTGCTAATAGATTATGACCATAACACACCATATCCAAGTCCTAATACATGAAGAGACTACAACGTGGAAATGGTATATATATATATAATATGGCCCATGCGACATAAGTGGAGACATAAAGTAGGAAGAACGTTATCAGTAGCATACAAATAGGCAAACATGAAATTGCGTCCCCCAAAATTGAATTTTTTAGGTATAGGTATTTTTTAAATGCTTGAGTGGGGCCATGCGCATTTGTATGGCAATTGTATATGTTTTTTTAAAATCTGTATTTCAATAATCCAGGGGCAAATTTGTCCGAAAACACCCAATCAGGTATCTTGAATGAGAATCAAAAACACAGGGGCTAAGGTGAACAAATCAAAAACACAGGAGCTAAGGTGAATAATCGAGTATATCACAGGGGCTCTCTTTTGTGATTTGCCAAAGGTTTTAATGATAAAAGCAATAGTAGGATTGAAGGATATATGAGGAGACTAGGAAACTCGTTTATTATTTTTGGAAATGACATTGCTTTGTTTATTACCAAAATGATATTATTTCAATAATATAATAGGTAGCATTTGGGGTTTAGGCTAGTTCAGAATTTGATTCTTGCTTGTAGATTGAAAATTATAAAAAGCTCAGGTACTATCTAAAGATTAATCAACTTAAGTTGAGGTAGTTAACTTTAGGCCAGGTCGGGATGGATTTGGGTTGAATTTCCATCTATGAGTAAATTTAAGGTATAATAAACTTCCTACTAGTTTTTGATACAAGGTTAGGTCTTTAAAGGTTTTCCATCTATTAGTGTGAGAAGAAAATCACTATCAATAGGGATGGGAAAAATTTTGTTGTCACTTATACTTGTGCAAGATAAAATATTAACAACATACTTTGTTTAAGAGAGATAGTATTATGAATTATCATAAAGGACTTCTAGTATAAGAAATGGGCTCGATGTCATACAACTTTCTTCTTAAATTGATGGTCAAAGGAGACTTGTATCATATAGTTCTAATTATGAAAGGATTTTAATGGCTCTGCGGGTAGTGACAACTATAGGATCTTTAGGTGGGATAAATGGTCTCCATTCTTCATGTTCTACAAATGGGAGATATTCAGATAAAATTGGTGAGTCAATAAAATCATTAAAAAAATTATTTAAAGGATTACTAAAGAAAGGAGTGGAGAGCAAGACCTGAAAAGAAGATGATGATGAGTACATTTTATACTTCTAAAAGGTGATATGTCTACAGATTAAGATATCTAAGGATAAGATAATATCATCTATATCTATTGTGTTCATTGCCATACCCTGTAAAACAAAATAAATGAGCTTGAGGTTCTAATTTAGGACACTCATATGGGAAAAAAAAAAAAAGTAGAACCAAAAACTTAAAGGATATTGTATTTAGGAATATGACCAAAGATACGTTCATAAGGCGATTGATTACTTATAATTCTAGCATAAACATGATTGATGGCGTAAATAATAGTAAGAGCTACTTATTTAAAAAAAATCTTAAAACTAGGGGAAGAAATGAGTATAACCTTAATTGTGTTAAAAATGTATTTACTTTTCCTCTTAATTCTCCCATTTTATTAGGATCTACTTAGATTAAAGTGATGAAGCACTATACCATATTAGGAAAGGAGAGAAAGGATGGAATTATCTTTATATTCCATAGCATTATCATTTCTAAAGACTTTGATTATTTAAGAAATTTAGATTTGATCATTTGAGCAAACTAAGCATATATGTCCTACAAGTTAAATTTTTTGTGTCAAGTAAATCTAGATATATCGAGAAAAATTATTAACAACAATAATAAAATATCTTGAACCTCCTATAGTAGTAATACAAGAAGGGTCCCAAATATCATAATAGATTAAATCAAATGCTATAAATGCTTTAGAATTGCTATTATTAAAAGGTAAGATATGATGTTTGGCTAACTAACAAGATGAATACCCAACAACTTGTTTAATAGACCCTAACAAAATAATTACAAATTAAAAAATTCAAATGTTGGAAAGAAATATGACCAAGAAAAGAGTGCCTAGTTTTAAATGTAATAATGGCACTACAATTAGATTGACTTGAATGTAAATAAAGTGATGTAAGTTAAACAATCGTCCCTTTTTATGTCTTGTCCTAAGGATCTACTCATCTTTAAATCTTGCACATGAAAACCATAACTTAAAAAAAATGAATATCAAAACCAAAATCGCATAATTAACCATCATAGATTTGATGAAGTGATAAATTTATAACTAAGAAGGTATTTGTAATATAAGGTTAGATGTAGGCACAATACCAACATGGTAAACATACATAAGAAAATTATCAATAAATGTGTATAGTGGGTACATGGAAAGTTGATTGTTTATTTTGAACAATGAAGGTATATAACCTATATAATTGCAATATGCATAATCAATATACTAAGAAGAAATAATACTTGGTATGACAAATAAGGTTACTGTTTAGAATTACCAGATTGAGAAGAAAGAAGTACTTGTTTGGGGGTATCAAGGTCAATTTGATTAAGAAGCACAACAAGGTCAGAATTAGAAGGATTAATGGATTCCTTAGTATCCATAATAATATTATAAGAAGACTCTTGTTGTGTTGACCATAAATTTTTAAGATCCTTTTTGGTTGCTTGATCGGACATTTAGATGTATGATGTTTGAGTTCTTTGCAATAATTATAATTGCCTTTCCTTGGAGTGAGAACATATAGATCCTATAATAAGCTCCATAAAAACTATATTTAAAGGAAGTGATCATGCATGATGTAGAAGAGAACCACACATTGGTTCAAATTTAAAATGAAGGGACAAAAAAAATTTCATGAAATTCTTATGATCCTATTATTGGGAGTAAAACTCATCTTTTTTATTATGCAATTTTGGATCAAAATCAACAAGTTGATCTAAATAGCTTGCAATTGTGAAAGAAAATCATATACAGATTCTCCAGCTTCCTTCTCTAGTTCCTACTAACTGAAACTAATGAGCATCATTATATGTAGAATAACGTTTGGTAAGGATGTCCTAAACCTCTTTCACAATTTCAAAATAGCCAAAGCGTCATTTGATGGTTGTCTCGCATGTGTTGATGAACTATGTGAGAACACATAACTAATCTCACATGTACCATAACGCTGTAGCGTGGACCATGTAAAAGCTCGGACCATGTAAAAGCTTGGATATTTCTTAAGCCCACATTATATAGTTAAAAAAGTCAACGTGTTTACACAAAGTTTTTCGCTTTACAAAAATTTGGAGATAGTTATCAATATACGCAGTCTTGTATTTATATTTTTACAAAAAGATTATTTTCGTGATTTAAACTTGTAACTTTCTGATTATAAAGGAGCAACTTTTATCGGTTACTGTCAGGCTCTCTATCTCACAATACATGGTTAGTCTCATTAAATGAACTAATGATGGGCAATGTCAAGTTTATCTATAATAGTGTAAATATCTAAATGAGAGCAAAACATCACCAAATTTTGTAAAGATAGAACAAGAAAAGAACAAGCACACTTGATATCCCTTGGAACTAGTCAAAACTAAACCAGAATTGACTGAATTGACTTTCTTAAGCAACTGGACCAGTTTGATTGAATCAGAAACATGCCCAGCAATTACTAACGAAATTATTTATAATTAATTATCCAAATGTTATATACAATATTAATATTTGCAATCAATCTTGTTTTATCATGCAACATTATATTTTAATTACTAACCTAAGTCCTTCCGCAAACTTGAATGCCAATCAAAAGTACACCCAAATCAATTTTACTTTTACTTTCCAGAGACTTTATACCAGAAATTACGCATCATTTTCTCACGCTTAACTTTGCCAACGTCTGATAAAGTGCCCAAAGAGCAGATAAAACTAGGGCAAACACCTTGATTCCTGATATGGACATTTGTCAAGATAAGAACTGCACCATTTATGGTCCTTGATCATTACTAAAACTAGTTTGATTACTTCAAAGTCTGGGACTAATCATGTATTTTAATGGAGTTACTGGATTGCATATGGAAGCCGCATTTTCTTGAGACCAACCCCAACTTGGTACTTTTAACATGTTTTGGGATTTCTACTCACTTTTTGAGTTGGAAGCGAACTCAAAAGTAGCTTTGGTCTTCACTTAAGAATATCATAGTCAGCTTTTTACTAGATTATTTTCAAATGAGAAGATTTGATTGGGTTCATATGGGAGGGGACCGTTGCAGGTTTCTTTGCTCTAAAGGGACCAATTTATGGAGAGCATCATGACTCACTGCTCTGCTTTGGTATCCTCTGCGACCCTAACTATTATATATAAGCATATTTGCAATATACTAATATGAGCTTTGCACTTCGAATGAATTGTTGTTCGTACAATTCAACTCATGCTCATTTGCTTCTTATTTGAAAAGATCAGTGGTCCATCAACTCTTTTTGCATTCGATTTGACTTTGAGTTTAATTAAAGCTTTAAATTTAAAAAATGCATTCATAAAAGAATTGTTACTATATAGTATATCCGTAACCTTATTTCATGTGATTTTTTAAATTTACATTAGTCTACCACACTTAAAAAGATAGTGTAGAATCTGAAAAAAATAGAAGAGACATTTATATCTCTTAATTGGGTGTCTAGATTTTTATGATTAAAAAAATAAAAATTTATGTTTAATTCAATTCAAACTTGTAAGTAGTGTATCTGAAAATTGTCCAGCTGTGCTTATGATGTAGGCCAGCTATTGGACTGTCTTGAATAATTTATAAACTTGGGATACTTTATTATATGATCTTCAATTCTCCATTTCAGCCTCCACTCTTATAATCTTAATCTACCATGCATGGTGGCACTCCACTTCACTATAGCATCTTCCTTTTGTTTATTGGTTCTCTAACCTTAACCAGAATACCAGTTCCATCTTAATCTTGAAATGGACGCACAGAAGAGCGGCCACTCATTTGGGAGCACTTGTAAGAGAGTCCAAGAAGAGGCAACATGTACGAGCAATTTTTGTTTCTTTTGCACCATGAACGAGCCAGACCCATCTCTCAGAAGAGCCAAAATCACTCAATATTTGAGAGAAATGCCTTCCACCGATGACCAAGAACATGTCTTGGTGTTAAGCGGCCTCTGGAACATTGCCATGACTCACCCTGATGACCCTGAATTCCCATCCCTTGGTATCTTTGAATGCATGGGAAAACTGATTGATAGAGGCATCAAGGACAAAGAATGGTTAATTAGAAGCCAAAACATCTACATCCCGTATTATGCAGCTCATATCATAGGTTCATATACCATGAACAATTCCCAGTTTGCAGAAAAAGCCGCTGGATCAGGTGTCATATTGCCTTTATTAGAACTTCTCAGGGGAAAAATCAGCTGGGTTGAGCAACGAGTTGCTGTTCGAGCACTAGGTCACCTGGCTAGCCATGAAAAACCCTTTGAAGCTCTTGTAGAGCATGAAGTGCAGATTGTAGAGTCAGCCATGGAAACAGCTAGGAACTGTCTCAAAAACGTCTACAGAAGTTTTATCGCTGTAGAAGATAGTAACCGATTGAACTACCATCGTGACCTTCTTACAAGAGGGCGAGGAGGGTTGGAGAAAGAGAACAGAAAGGCTGAGGAATGGGCTGGTCAGTTGCAAAGCTGGTCATTGTATCTCTTGAACTGCTTTGCTTGCAAGCACAGAACTACGAATCTTATCTGCAGCAAACGCTTCTTGAAGGATTTGTGTGGCATGTGGGATGTCTTAGCTAATTGCACATCACCTGGTGGACTGGGGTTGATAAGAACTTTGTGCAACTCCAAAAATGGAAGAGAAAGCATAGCAAATTTGAAGGAAGTGGTAGAGAGTCTAGGAAACATCTCAAGATCTTCCAGTGAATGGAAGTATATGGCTATTGAGTCTCTCATCTTACTTCTAAAAGACATGGACACACGATACAAGGTCATGGACATCGCACCTTTATTCCTGGTGGATTTGGTTGAGCTAAGAAACCTTGGTAAAAGAAGAGCTATCGGAGAAGCTATCAGTCAGACATTGTTACAAGATTACCATAAGATCAAATATGGTGACCTGAAGTTGAAGAGCCAAAATGCAGAGAGAGCATTGAAGGAGACGTGGGAATTGAAGGTGGAAAGAAGAAAGAGAGAGAAGCTAATGTCTGAGCAAGAACTGAATGAGAAAAAACTACTTGTGGGTAAGTTGAAAAAAGAAGGGAACAACTTCTTTTGGTCCGGTGACATTGAGAAAGCTATAGTAAACTACACTAAAGCTCTGGAATGTTGCCCACTAAAGAGGAGAAAAGAAAGAATAGTTCTGTATAGCAATAGAGCTCAGTGTTATTTGATGCTTAATGACCCAGAAACTGTCATTAGTGACACGACTAGAGCTTTGAGCCTGTCCACTTGGGTGAGTCCTCACATCAAGAGCCTGTGGAGAAGATCCCAGGCTTACGACATGAAAGGGTTAGCTAAGGAAAGTTTAATGGACTGCTTAATGTTCGCCAGTGGCCGTAGGAAATCAAAGCAAACCAGAAAACATGTCAAGATCCCGTATTATGCAGCACGAATGATTAGCAAACAGTTGAATGCCACGTGGATTTTTGCAGCCGCCGCTATGTCAAGGAACAAAACGGAGGAGAAAGTTGTAAGCTCCGACAAACCAGAGACTTGTGAGAACATGGTCAAGATGTCCAAGATTCATAAGAAGAAGGGTGAGCAACATTCTTTAATTGCTTCCAATGTTCTTTTTATAAATTAAACAATCATAATGCTTGTGATACCGAAAATTATTCTAACGTTAATATTCGAACATGAAAGTCGTACCTTTCTTTTATTGTCGAGAAGGCATATAATACTAGTTTTTGTCGATGTGCCAGGTATGTCCACTATTCAGGAGATGTCTTTTCCTGGAAGGCAATGGCAGAGAGACAAGCAGAGTTGGGGAAAGCGGAGTCTTACTACCGAGTGTCATAATGGAATAGGAGGGGCTCATCATGCTAGCGAAAGAAGTCCTAGAAGATCAATAAAACTCGGCCCGAATTTTGCAGTAGGGAGGATACGAATAGCCTAGGATGAAAGATTTAATGAGATCTTCAATTTTGCTGTGAAGGAAACTATGAACTCATTATGCTACCCCAGAAAATGACTTGGAAACTTGTGAAGCATGTTACATGTAGTTATTGATGTTTCTGTTATGAAGTTCATGGGCATTGATCTGAGTCTAATTTCTCTGTCCAATTTTATGGTGTTTTATTGTGTCCAGTGAATCTCAGTCATTTATTTATGTGAGTCCCAAGTTTATTTATATGGGGTCCGCATAAATGAATGGCTGAAATTTACTGGACACAATAAGACACCATAAAAACTGGACAGAGGATTTGGTGGGCATTGATCAAAGCCCTGAAATAATACTCCAATGGCCAATGGGTTAAGTGTCATCATATGTTATGCTCCTAATTTGCCTTCGCTACCTGTCCATAATAAGCTTTACTTTTTGACCCCTCGAGGCCAAGGCACCAATCAGCTATGGCATATTAAAAAGGCCAATTTTAGGTCACAAAGTTCCCCATTTCAGGAGAATTAGGAGGAACAAGTCGCTTTTTTAGTGACATACTCCGTTGAATATATTTTGTTAATGTTCTTTTTTTCTTCCCCTCTTTCTAATTGATTATGAATAAATCACCAGGCTAATTAATTAACTTGACTTAAGTAATCATTAGGCATCAATTCCTCATTCCTAACAATTGATAGAAGTTCTTATACAAATTCAAACAGACTAAACAAATAGAGGTTCTTAGACAAATTCCTCACACTACTTGAACAACTTTTAAGAGCACAACAAAACTTTGTAATTTAGTTCTTTGATGAATTGGCTCGTGAAGAAGAGATAAGATTACGACCTTTCATCTAACAAGGACCCTAATGTCTCCAAGCAAATCTTAACGAAGATCTTTCTATTACCTAATCCCAATTTTAAATATATCATATCATACCTAACTCACTAATTGTACTTTTAACCCTATTCTTTGTCCAAATCCCTCATGCTCTAGTAAAGTAATTTCTTTTATATATGCGAATTATTGTTGGCTCTAGAAGGTTAGGAATACTAAAAGACTATAATATAACAGAGGTCCACTCTTAAACGTGCGTCTAGGGTAAGAAAACGCCAAGTTTTCCCAAACTTTTATCTACTAAAGAGAATTACATTATCACAATTATATCCACCTAATACAATTGCACGTGAAAGTGTTATTAATAAGAGGTCTAATAATATATATTAATATATAAAAGATAATAATTAGAATAATAAAATATAAAATCATAAAATCATATAAATAAAAATATAAAATAAATAATAGTATAAATAATAATATAAATATAGAACATAGTAAAAAATAATACTAAAAAAAATACAACCGCGAAGACTGAAAAATGAAAACAGGTCTGAAATCGAGAAACCAAGCAAGCATCCGTTTCCTGGTTGATATACGGTTTATATCAACGTTACAGTAGGCATTACTACAGAACCAGTGAGGCACCTCTATAAGGATTAACTGATAATATCCAATATTTGCATTAGTGATCGTTAATAAAAAAAATATATCATTTTTCACAAGTTAAAAGATGACCTTTCTTACACAATTCCTTTTCTAAAATCTTTTTTTGATATCTTTATTATTTATTTTGAAATATGTTTTTATATTATTAATTATTAAAACTGCTACAATTGCTTTAGCTGCTGCAATTGTTTTGGCAATTGAAGTAATTAGACCATCTCCAACGAAGGTTTTGGTGCACTGAATTCACTCTAAAAAAGACACCAAAATTTAACACTAAAATGGTGTAATGAATAGTAATACACCAAATTTGATGTGTTACTATTTTTATATCAAAAGTTATAAAAAGACAACTTTGTTTATTTTCTTTTTAACATATTTCTTTTATGTCCTATCACAATTTAATTTATTTATATAATTTACCAAGTAATTAAATTTAAAATATATATTACTTTACACAAAATATATCATTACAAAGATCTCATTGAAACATTTAAAATGACTCTAATATTGAATATAATATTAAATTTATTTTTAATATTTATTTTTAATTCTTATTTATAAGTGTTATAAATTCATTAACAAAATATGTTAAGAATAAAAAGTAAATTTAAAATAAAAGGTACATAAATTTAAACAACAACATTGATTTAAAAAATTAAAACTCAATGAAATTATTTAAAATTACAACCATACTGAAATAAATTACAATTACAATCAGACTCGAAATTACAATCAAACTAAAATTGCAACAATCAAATTAAAAGTAAAACTAAATCACTTGAGAATATTAATTTAACATAAATAATTAACAGTTTGGAAGGTCATCCTCATTTCCTCCAAAATCAAAATATTGGCTAAAGTCACTAGATGAATCAACTCCTCCTTGAGTTCTTTTTGCACAAATTTTTATTTGTTCATTTCTAAAACCTCACGCATCACTGGATCTTTGATGGAATCTAAATCTTTACAGAAAATTTTATTATCTTCCCGTCTTTGTCGTAGCTTTAATTTTTTTGCTTCATTTTAAGCTCGTAACAACTGAAGTTCATAATTTTTTGCGAGAAGAGATTGACTTTCATGAAACATTCCTTTTATTTCTTTATTCATGGACATAAAAAGTTTTTTCATTTCCTCATTTTGTTCCTTTTTCATTTTTTTCTTTCTTCCTCCTAATAGGACGATCAGCTTCCATTTCTTTCAATAAATGGATCTTCAACTTCAAAATCATTATTTAAATCAATACAAAATGATGATGATCCTATTGACTTATCTGATTTTTGAGATTCGGACGGTAACATTTCATTTCACTTAGATCATTTTCGATGACCCGATGCTTTCTCTTTACTCCATAGTTTTTAGGATTGGCCATACATAATCAAATTTGAAACCTTTTTGAAATTTTGGATCTTGAATGAGTAAATCTTTTGCTTTCTCGAATTGTAAGACAACAATGTAACTTAAGTTAGATTTTAGGGTATAATAAATCAAACGTATTTCAATTCATACAAAGAAAAAAAACAAATAAGTAAAGCACTTACAATATCTTATTTAGAAGCACCACTTGGATTCAAGTTTCAATTTGTCGAACACATCCTCTGAATTTTCCAATAGCTTTCATTATCGTTTGCCATCGAGCTTGTAAAGATCTCCAAGGTTGAAAAGTGGTGATATGATTCGGTAGTATTTGATGGTACTCAGTTGTGATACGAGACCAAAATTGAGCCATAGATTGATCTTTACCGGTGATTGGGTCTTATGAAACATTAAGATATACATGACACAAGACTCGATCTTCTACAACTGAATATGATGCACTTTGAGAGGTATTTGAAGGCTTTACACCAAAATTTGAGCTTGCCATTTTTCGGATAGGTTTGAAAAAGTGTTATAGTTTAGGATTTCAAAGAGTGTTATATGAAACGAGGGTTTCAATTTAGTAGAACAAATAAACTATTTATTGAGATGTTGTGGAAAAGATAAGAATACGAATGAACGGTTGAGATTAATGCAATCTAATCCGACGGCTAAAAAGAGATAGAGTTAGATTTTTTTACAGAGATTCGTTATCTTGTCTTGGATATTGTGTGGATAGGATACAAATACTAATGAACGATTGAGATGAAAGCAATCTAATCCAATGGCTGGGAAGAGATAGAGTTAGATTTTTTGCTGAGATTCCTTATCTTGTCTTGGATATTGTGTGGATAGGATAAGAATACTAATTGATGGTTGAGATGAATGCAATCTAATCCAACGATTGGGAAGAGATAGAATTATATTTTTTTGCAGAGATTCCTTATCTTGTCTTGAATTATTTACGATATAAGGGAATAAATCACTAGCAAATTCTTCTTTGAACCCTTTACCATATTTGTCTACAACCATGAGTACTAATGCTAGTACTTCTCATATATCATCCTCATCATCGGAGGATGAATTGGATCTCACTTCTGCAATATTAGCATAAAACAAAGCGTTATTATTTGCATACACCCATAACAACCTTGCAATGGATTACTATATGAACAATATAGTGAACCAGCCAAAGCATAAAGGCTCAATCTCTCTGGTCATAGAGTAATTTTTCGTGATCGTGCTGCAACAGATCAAAGACTATGGGATGATTATTTTGCAAAAAATCCAAGATATAATGTAGCAATATTTCGCAGGAGATTTCGAATGAGTTAGAATTTATTCCTACGACTTGTTGGTGCTGTTGAAGGTCATGACGACCACTTTATGCAACAGAGAGATGGGTGTGATAAACTAGGATTGTCTAGTTTACAAAAAGTAACAGCAACATTTCGAATGTTGGCGTATGGTGTATCAGTTGATTCAACTGATGAATACATAAAATTGGAGAATCAACTGCAATTGAAAGTAGAAAAAGGTTTTGTCGAGCCATTGTGGAGGTCTTTGGACAGATTTATCTAAGAGCACCGGATGCTAATGACATTGCAAGATTGCTTTAATGAAGAATTTGGTTTTCCAGGGATGCTAGAGAGATTAAATTGGAGGCACTGGATATGGAAAAATTGTCCAACGGCTTGGGCGAGACAATATAGTGGATGTAGTGGATTCCCAACTATTATTCTTGAACCTGTAGCTGATTATGATTTATAGATTTGGCATGCACATTTTCGTTTGCCAAGGTCAAATAATGATATTAATGTGTTAGAGACATCTCACTTGTTCGCAAACCTTACCAAAGGTATAACACCTTTTGCTCATTATGTTATTCGAGGAAAAGTGTACGATACTGGATATTATTTAGCTAATAGTATTTATCCAAAATGGTCTACCTTGGTACAAACCATTCATGATCTTTGAGGCCCAAAAACGAAGTTATTCGTGAAGATGCAAGAAGCATGTGGAAAGGATGTCGAGCATGCATTTGGAGTTCTCCAGTCACGATTTGCAATTATCAAGGGACCGACACATTTTTGGAAAAATCCATATTACATGATATTATGTCAGTATGCATTATAATGCACAATATGATCGTTCAGGATGAACATGATACTCAAGTGGCCATATAAGATTGGAGCAAAACGTCAGCCCCTAAAATTAATATTAATAGAGACAATACAATTATATTTCAAGAATTCCTTGTTAGACATAACCAAATTAAAGATAACGAAGCTCATTATGAACTTTGTAATGTATTGATTGAACATTTGTGAGAACGATATGGTAATTCAGAGGACTAGAGGTTAAATGTGCAATAAAATATTATATTTGTGTATGTTATTAATTTGTTGTTGCAATAATATTAATTATATTTGTTAAATAATATTAATTTA
>JAOSBL010000210.1:25419178-25441529 GCA_027568915.1 Erythroxylum roraimae
AATGCTCTTTTGCGACGTTTTAGGACCTTTTGTGACGTTTTTTAGACGTCGCAAAAGGGCTTGTTTTCTTGTAGTGAATGGAACTTGATGACAACGAAACAAAGTCTTCAAGCAAAATATTTGTTGTCAAAGCCGTATAAATCACTCTTCCTGCTCATTTCTTTTTTACTTCTATTTTTAATTATTTATTTCCCATCAAACTCATCGTATGTCCAGACCGCATTAGAATGAAATATAAATATGATTTTTCAATTTTCTAAGATGTAAGGAGTAGTAAAAAAATTGATCAGTACATTTTTAATATTGTAATTCTGTCTTCTTTAATAAATTGCATTTTGTTTTTCCTATTTCTTGGTGAAGGCGAGGAAGGCACTAGTTTGGAAGTACTGACGTTTTACATGAAGACCCTGTACAAGCTGGTTTAAAGGAGTTTTGGACTCAATTTGCCACATACCACTGGTTATTTTAGAGCGCAACACGGCAGGTGATTTTACACCGACTCAATGGCCACTTACCCAACTTCCCAACAGCAATCCAATTGTAAGAAATTAAGTCTATCTGAATTTTGCCCGTACACGCAAGAGAAGGAACAAAACATAAACCCCATAAACATCATACAGCGATATCCTGACGGATGTGCCTGAGCAGCACCGGAATCACGGTATCTGGCGAGCTCAACTGAGGCAGGTGGCCGTCCGATGACATGACTTCCACGATTGATTCACCACCGAGGTTTTCATGTAAGTACTCGGACACGACCACCGGCACAGCCAAGTCCTTCATGCTTTGTATTATGTGACAAGGAACCGAGACCAATTGCAGGATTTGCCTCATGTCACTTTGGAATATTGTCTGTGCTACACTAAGAGCTATATCAGGCCTCATGTTGAAAAGGGTCCGGCTGAATTCTTGCACTGCCACCGAGTCCATGTCACCGCCAACGGCTAGTGGTGCGAACCCGGCGCACCAGGCTTTATAATTGGATTGCATGGCTTCGAATAGCTGGTCTAGATCCTCTTGCTCAAATCCTCCATAGTAATCCACATCATTCAAGTACCTAGATCAAACAGGACTAACGGGTTAATGGCTAATTCCCTGATGTCATTAGCAGCATTAAATCATAGAGAAGATATCAAATACTAAAGCAATTGAACAGACTTCATTAATCACTAACTATTTTCAATCATCGCTTGCATATTTAAGAAAGGTCATGACTTTGGATTGAAATGATTAGCAGAAAAGAAAAATATTACCGGACAAAAAGGCCGTCATGGTGACTTTGTTAGACGGCAACTTCAAGAAACGAAATCATGTTTCACTTTTTACCTTGGGGAAGCCGAAACCATGACGAGTTTAGAGAAGAGATCAGGGCGACTGATGGAGGCAAGAGCACCAATCATGGCAGAAACTGAGTGGCCAACGTATATACAAGACTCCACTTGCAGTTCCTCAAGGATTGCAAGCAAGTCATAGGAGTAGCCTTCAATTGTGGAGTACCTGTTGAAATCGAAGTAGTCTGGATTTGTCGTGCCAGCTCCCATATTATCGTACAAAATAACCTTGTAATCCCCAAGGAGGTGAGGTACAAGGTGTTTCCAGACAGATTGGTCTGTGCCAAATCCATGAGCTAGAACTATGACTTGTCTTCCAGCGCCCAGGATCTTGACATTGTGAGCTTCTTCTACAACACCCATCTTTTGCCTTTTTCTACTGCTTGTTAGAGTCAGTGGATTTCACCTAGACTTGTTAGGTTCGTGCCAGGAGGTGAGAACGAGTAGGACTCTTTGCTTTTGGTGGAAAGACTATAAGGTCGGGGGCTTAATAAGGACCTCATCTGTTGATTTTTTTTTCCCCATTATATTATTAGTTTAAACATAAGTAAGGTTAGTGTTCATTATTTCTTATCTCGTCACCATATTGTATTCATTCACATCACAGGGCTCTCCAGGATCTGGCCTTCGATGACATCAATTTTGGTATGATGGAGTGGAGAATTTGGGAGTATGTAATGTGCCGAACGCGAATTTAATGCCAGAGTTAAAAATGTGGACCAACACACAGTAAAGGATCACCACTAGCTCACATGGGGGCATCTTCCACTATTGTCTATATATCTTCCTAGAATCGAGTAACCAAAGGAGGAAAACTGTGGTATTCGGTTAAAAAAAAAAGGGATGTTCTTCAATTTTAACCTGTTATTTTCTATATAATGAGTTTGTATAATTTGATTTTCACATCAAAGTTATCAAGTAAATCTCCAGTGAGAAAAAAAGACAATGCATTTGGTTATTTAGTTTAAGGTTTTCCATTCACGGCGTACTCCGAATTTTACCGGAGAAATTATGCCTGATAATGTTATGGCTGCTTAAAAACAGGTTTGCCCACTAACCCACCAGCTAATCGCATCAACTACTTTTAAGTTAAACAGCCTTTACGAGTTCCTGAATCCTGTACTGGATTGATGTGGGTTGGACAGAAGTGGCGACATTAACACATTTCACACCTGTGGTCTTTGATTGGCAAGATTAAAGCAAAGAGGAAAGTGGATCCACTCAAAATGACCCCAGAAAGCCAGAAGATGGCCTTGGAAGGTTGTGAATTGCTCTACCAACTAAGCATAATCAAAAACTATCTTTGGAGATCCACGCCAACATTCACTCCAAACAGGACATGACATACCACACTTTAATTTGCATATAAAATTTTGGACACACCAACTAATAATGTGGATACGTACGCCCATCGCTTTTGGCTGCTGTTTGAACCTATATAATTGTTTATTATAATATAATCAACCAATCTAAGCAAGATTCTTTTGAGATGGAAAATTCAGGCTCTCTTTCTAATTCTGAGGCTGCAATTATGACAAATATGACATTGCATGGTTATTTTTTTAATTAAAAAACTCTTAATCAAGTTGCTATAGAGTGTTCTCTAATTAAATTTTTACATTTTGTTTGCGTACTCTGTAAATTAAAAAACTCAACCGATTCGACTGTTTCAACCATTAAAATCTTAAAGTGTTTCACTTATCAGTTCAGTTTTTAAATTTTCGGTTCGATTTATTTTAATAACTCTTGTTGTCAATTTTTTTTCAATTTATTAATTAATTAGTCAATTTTTATAAATTAATAAGTTTTTATAAATTAAAAGAAATTCATTAATTTTCATTAACAATCTATTTTTAATTAAATTTCAAATTCTTTGATGAACAGGCCAATTATTTTTAAATTTTTTATTTTTATTCAACGTTTAGCTAATTTGATAATAATCTAATACTGATCAAATCTTCAAATTTGTTTGATAAGTCTTTAAAAATGTTGGTAAATACTGAACTTTTAACACCGAAAGTAGCTGTTTTAAGGAGATCAAAAACTGGAACACAAGACCTGCAGTGCAGAAAACACTTAGAAACTCTCCTCCAATTCGGTATTAGGGACTTTAAAACAGTACTACAAAATTTGAGTTCCAATTGAGGACAGCACTTGTAATTGAGGAGGCGGCTTTTGATCTGCTGACATTATGATTCTTTTGACAGAGAATTGAAAACGAAAGATGTGAGAGATGAAGGGAAAACAGCTTGTTCTTTTTCCTTTTTCTGTTTTTATTGATCCTGAGTCATGAATGAAGAACTAATTAATGAACAATTGTGGATTGAGGATAATAACTGTATACACGACACCTACATTAATGGAATAAAGAAACTGCTAAGGTCCAACCGCCCAAAGACATCAATGTTAGTCTGCAAAAGTAGGGCAAAGAAGAGAAGGCTAGTTGTTAGATGGAAATGTATTATTTATGCAACAAGATTGGTCCCAGAGAACCCCTATCCCCTAAATGTGACACGCCTTGCACTAGTTGGTTACCTGAATACGACAATACGAAGGTTGGAAATTGTTGAGGAATCCGAAACTTGGATCTTTGACAAAGTCTTACAGAAAAAGCCTAAACAAACCCTGGAAAGTAAAGAAAGGGGAAAACAGCAATAGTGATACCGGTATTCGACGGATGGACGTTTCCTGAGAGCCGAAGACTGCTTATGGTGTGGACAGATAGTTTGGAGAAGAATAAGTTAACCAATGCAACAATATTTTTTGACCAATGGTTTAACTTTCCTTGTTTAATTAAATCATTGGTCATTTTTCTAAATTTTTACAGTCATTGGACTGTGTCTAGAGTTATAGTAAAAACAATATTATATAGTCATTTTCCTTTTGGTAGAGTTGGTAGTCATTTGTTTTGCTTTAATGCTAAGTCATTCTCCAAGACATAATCAACTACTATATTTAATGATGTGTTAAATTTAAGATCTTCCAAAGTATTCGCTTTATTATCAACCTTAGCTTGATCAGTTTGTGATTTTTTATTTGTTAGACTTCTTACATTTTTGTTTAGTGTCTTCCATATTTAAATATTGTTATCAGTAATTCGTATCTCCTTGAAATTTTTTCTTTTCAAAAAGTTGAAATTTTGTTAAGGATCAAACCTGATTGTAAGAGATACAAACTTGCTATGAAACCAATCATCGACATAACCTTAATTACGAAGGGGAAGTCTAGTACAATGGTCCTTGTTTAATTAAAAAAAAACTCAATCTATGGTGGTTTAAGTCTAGTACAATGGTCCTTGTTCAATAAAAGAGCTCAATTGTTGGTGGTTACCTTCTATTTAGAGTTGCTTCCACATTTCTAGTTGACTTTATGCCCTTACGTCCTCCATTTGCGTGTTAACAGGGAGCTAAGATTGGATATTGGTAATTGTATACTAAGAATATCCTTGATTTACTGAAGTATATATAGTGGTTATTAGAGCTTGCTTCTTTTTCTCTTTTTTCTAAAATTCTCCTGTGTCTCTCTACCAAATCTCATATACTAAGTTGTATAGTGTTATCTTAAACAATGTCCAATCACTGTTCCTCTTCTTCTAATTAACATTACACCATTGTACAATATTGGAATAGTCTTTGCTCATGATGCTTTTGTTGCATAGATTTGTGGCAGTGTGCCAAATCTTTTGTGTTGTGCTACATTGGAAGAATTAGTGAGCCAGTGATTCATTCTCCCTTTTGTATAAAGTTTTCCTTTAAGTGCAAGATAACATGAAAGATGCCTTCGGGTATGCTCGTGGGAACCATA
Source organism: Erythroxylum roraimae (assembly GCA_027568915.1). Taxonomy (NCBI): domain Eukaryota; kingdom Viridiplantae; phylum Streptophyta; class Magnoliopsida; order Malpighiales; family Erythroxylaceae; genus Erythroxylum; species Erythroxylum roraimae. The sequence continues at coordinate 25,424,314 of JAOSBL010000210.1, forward strand.
CCAATTGGTACCAAGGGACTTTTGACATTTGCATTCGAAGGTTGTCTCTATAAAATTAGTTAGTAAATTTCCCAGAGTGATTTAGACACCAATGAATGTTGTCATCTTGAGGTTTAAGGCTGGAAGCTCCATAGGATAGTAGGATTGTATTGCTTCTTTTACAGTAGCTTCATCACGGATTGCATTTTTTATAGTTTAAAGAGGTGGTATTTCATTAAGGCCTAGTGGAGTCCATGAGTCATCCCAGAAGGAAATTGTAGCTCCATCCCCTAGTCCATACATAATACACCTTTTAGCTTTGTCCCTGTGTGGATCATGGTCCACAAGGAGTTTGATTTACCTTTCAAACACCAAAATTTACTTCTCTTGATATAGAATGCATAGATCCACCTGACCTAAAGTGAATTTTTATCATTAAAAACTCTCCACATTCTTTCAATGAATTAAACCTGGTTGGTTAACTTTTGGAAAACATGTTATTCCACCTTACTTTGGCTATTATCTTATCTTTAGAGTTTCCTAACTAGATAAATTTCCTTAATAGTTGTTCGATGGTCTTGGGCATGTTCTCTGGAAACCAAATGTGGGAGCTCCAATATATATGCAATGCGTTTAAAATAAAATTGCAAACCTGTACCCTTTTAGCTATGGATAAATTGTGATTGCATCATTTTGATATTCTTCTTCAGATCTTCTCTATAATAGTTTTAAAATCACCGTATGTATGAAGTTCTTTTTATGGAGATAGGAATTCCAAGATAAAAAATTTGAGGGCTAGAGCCTTTAATACCCGTTAAGCTTTCTAGGCTATTAGTGATAGTTCTAACACTTATAGAGAGGAATAACTAGTTCTTTTGCTTATTGATTTCTAAACTTGATAAGTGTTTGAATTTTTTTAGAGCCTGAAGTAGTGTGCTCACTGAGTTTAGATCAACTTTGGAGAAATGAATTAAATCATCTATAATGGATAAGCTTAAAAGCTTAAAAGATTTGTACTTCAAATGAAATTTGAACCTCCTATTCTTTAATATTCCTTTTATTGATAAGTCTAATGAGAAATTTAGGATAAGGGGTCCCCTTTTCTCATTCCCCCTGCACTTTGGAAGAGCTTAGCAGGACTTCCATTGATTATTATCCCTTATGAAGTTCCAGTTATACATTATATAATCCATTGGAAAAATTTTGCTAAGAATCCAAAAGCATTCAAATTGTTAAAAAGAAAGTCCCAATCTAGGGACTCAACGGTATTTATGAAGTCCATTTTAATTTCTTAATTTTTTTATTAAAGACTTTCTATTGTGATTCTTTGGGAGTTTTTGCATAACGAGAATGTTATCTCACATTACTCTTTCTTTTATGAATGTCCCTTGTGAAATATTAGTGAGCTTTGTAAAATGCTTTTCAATTTGCTTGCAAGCATGCTAGAAACTATTTGATGTTGTAACACAAAATTAGCCTAAAGTCTCTCATTAAGCTTGGGGAAGCGGATTTTAGGATTAAGAAAAAGTAGGTTTTTTATTTCTTCAAAAGCTTGCCTAAGTTGAAGAATTTCATCAAAACATCATCGACCATATCTTTGGTATGGTTCCAGGTTTGTTGAAAAAAGAAGGCATTTAAGTCATCTAATCCTGGAGCCTTAAAGGGATTCATTTTAAAGATAGACTCCCTAATTTTTTAGGCTTAGCAAGGCTTAATCAAAGAATTAGCATACTGTATTGAAATTGGGTTAGCAATTAAAGATTTTAGAAATTAGATAGAGGGTGAAGCAATAAATTTAGTTCCCAATGTATTAGAAAAATAGGATATATCTTCATTCTTAATTTTTGCTTTTGAGTTTAACTAAGTCCTGTTTATGTCAACTAAAGTTGAAATCGTGTTTGTATTTCTTCTAGATAGTAAGGACTTGTGGAAAAACTTGATTTCTTGTCTCCATCATTTAGCCAAGTGATTCTCAATCTTTAAAGTATCAAAGGTTGATGATCCTTAAATGTTGAGCTATAAGCCCTCATAGCAAATTTCTCATCCTCTAACAGATTTATATCTATGGAAAAGCAAGGAAGATTAAATCTTCTTTAGTTTTCCTTAGCCTTCTTCAAGGCTTTAAAGTGTTTGGAAAACAAGTTTTTTTGCAGGATTTTGAGCTTAGTTTTGATGTGATGAAGCTTTTCCATGCAGATATATTACTTGTGGCCTTGGACTTTATGACTTAGCCCTTTAATGATTGTAACCTCAACTTCCACCTTTATTAGAATGTTGTTAGATCTAAATAGAGAACTCCTTCTTTGAGAATTGAAAGGGTTCTGAACTGTGATAAATGCATGATTCGAAAAAAGTTTATTGTTAAAACATGCTAAGTTATTAGGAAAGCATTTGACCATTTCTCATTCATTAAGGCCTGATCCAATTTTTTCCTGATAAACCTCTCTCTTGTTTTTCCATGGTAGAACAGTACTTTCATTTTTAGATTAGTGACTTAGATATAACTTGTGTAATTTTTTGAAATCTTCATTATGGTTCTTCAACCTAAAATTTCCTTTAGTTTCTATATGATGGATTAAGCTATTGAAATCTCTAATTATTAGTTAAGGCTCTTTGATTGAATCCCCTGTTTTCTTCAGTTTGTTCCATGGAGGAATGCACTAGAAGGAATAGTTAAAAGCATAAACAAATGTTATATAAAGACTCACTTTTTCATTTTTCAATTTGATTTAGAGATAAATCAATTGCTCCTCTTATTATTATTGCATTATTTTGCATTTTATGGATCAACAACTTCTAAAATCCTCCCATTTAGTTGTTGTTGATGATTGATTTGTACATGCTTATGTTTTTTCAAAAAATTCAGCCTCACCATGTTTTGGCTTTTGATCCTCATTTCCAAAAGACCTAACAAAAATGCATTAGTTTCATTGATATAATCATACACCATCTGTTATTTTTCAGTGCTACTAATTCCTTATATTCTAGATTAAAATGCTCATCGTATTGAGACAAGGGAGGATTTCTTTTTCCTTTTAGAGCTTCTAGTAACTCTATGAAATCCTTCTTCTACATTGTCTTTGAGACTTTCCTCAGGAGTGCTAGGTATCCTATTAATGGATAAAGGAGCTTCATTTTGACTTGACTCCCAATTTATCACTTCCTTTTCTTTAGGCATTTGTTCAATGTTTGGAGGGTCTATGGAGTGTTGGATCTTGGGATCATAATCAATTTGAGTACTAAATTCTACTAATATATTAACATAAGTAAAGGTTGAATTTTTATGACTTCTGGGACTTCTTCTGGGATCATTTTTTTTCTCTGTGAGTTACCTTTGTTTATCTCGGAGTTTAGTTTCTTTCATCTTGTCCTTTTATTTAAGTGAGCTCTTCATGACTTCTAATTAAAATCTTTTCCCTGCTAACTATTAGATTTGTTTATGTTTAACTTCATTTATTCTCTAAGTTTAAGTAAAAAAGAGTGAACCTTCAAATAGATTATTATCCTTATCCAATATCATAAGAGAGATCTTATCAAAAAGTTTTATGTTGCTTTCAACCAAAATGCAAATGTGAGTGTAGTTGATCCTTTTCATTTGAGTTATTAGTTCAACTAAGCACAATGGCTTTCTAATAGAGCTTACAAGATGGCTTAGTCCTGAGGTGGTCCAGTATTCAAGTAGCATGTAATTAATGGCTATTTACCTAAATTACGGTCTAGTTTTGATTGATGCTATAGAGGTGGAGTTCTAGCTTCCACACTTATAAAAAAATAGGTTTAAAATTGAAATGTCAAGATCCATTTTTGAAGACCTTTAGCCTTTGTATGGATTAGGAGAATTTGAAGAGGAAGAGATCTTCATCATTTAACAATACTTCAACTAAGCTAAAAGCTTTCCATTTGTGGTTTTCTCATACATTAATAGCTTGGAAGGAAGGTCTTTTATATATGAAGTAGGTTAACAAGGTAGATCATCTTTGAAAATTTACGATCATTTCTTTTGCATAAATTTTCATAAAGGTTAATAAGATCTTAACTGATTTTGAAAGGATGTTATTGTCAACCCTGTGCCAAGACTTGTTAATTGGGTCCCTTCAAAATTGAAGCATTATAAATAATTCTTAAAACTTTCCTTTTACTTTAGAGCTATAATTATTAAATAAACATTCTTTTGGCATAGATTTATTACTAATAAATATGATCTAAACTTGATAATTAATTGTCAAAAAATGGCAATTGATATTAGAGGTGGTGTTAAAATTATAAGCGAGTTGCATTAGTTAAAACAAAAGGGAAGATTTAACATTTGAGTGCATCAGAAACACCATGTAAGTTTATAAGTTCCCTATATGTATGAACATGATCAACTAAATCATGCATTCCATCATACGTGTCTATGATTAACATATTAAATATGATTGGTAATTATGATGTCAAGACATTAAGGATTAAAGGACTATTAGTTATCAAGCTAACCCCTAAAATGTCATGTTCTGAAGTTATCAGCTATAAGGGTATCAATTATGTTCCTTCTAATAAATGGTGTAGGTTATGGATATGCTGTCATTCTTGTATCTGTTACCTTTCTTATATTAAATAATTGAATTATTGTCACCTATTTTGATTATAGCATTTAGTTCTCAAATTATTTGTTAAGTCAATTTTACGAGTTGTTATTTTAGGTATCTATTATTCTTTCTCTAAATAATATATCTTAACTAGTTTAAAGTTTTATTAAATGTACTTGTTTAAATTTTTGAAAAAATCTCTTAGAAATGAATTGAATTTGATGTAAATTTGGCGTAAGCTTATTAAATCTTATAAAAATAAGTACTAAATTACTATTAGTAATGATAATTTGACAATCAAATTAAGAAAGAAGGTACTAAGTATGCAAACTATTCTTTGAACAAATTTATGAAAGTAGTAATATCCACCTACTTTAAGGTGACTCTCTTTTATAAACATTCTTTGAAAGATAAAGTTAAACTTAAATTCAACTCAATCCAAAAAATTTATTAATCTTTAGTTATGATTTTATTTCAATATGTAAATATGTCACATCTTGATCTTATCTTTACCATTAATTTGAAATTTAATATCACTGAAGCTCATAAATAGTAATTATATAATTGAGCCTCAAACTTATTGACTTTGAAAAAGAAAATGAGTTATTTTCTGAACAAAAAAGTGTTAGTTATCACATGAACTTTAATTATGGACTCAAGATCAACCATGAACTTGTATTAATAGAGAAAATGCAGAAAATACCTATTTTGCTTTTTAATGCACGAAAAGAAGCTATTGAACTACTTGAACAAGCTCCTTAAACTTTTGATCAGCCTTTATGAAATATATGTTTATGCCATTAAAACATTTGATCCAAAGATAAGGAAAGTCTATCATTCCATCTCGTAAGGATTTTGATACTGAAAAATATCAAATGCATATAGCATATACGACACAAATCTAATGTAATCATGCATATCTAATATTTCACTAACATGAATGAGAAAATAGAGTGTGGCAAACTGTGATGATCCTTATATCATCTTTCAATTTATTAGTCTCAATTTCTCTGAATTTTACGCTAAATCACATATGAGAAGTTTCTTTTCTCTCACTGAATGTAAAACTACATTAGAGAAAACTCTTATGGGATTAAATACTTATATCCCCCTATGTCAGATCAAATCCATAGATTTATGTATGTGTTTAAATGTGTCCTACAGATATAGACTTAAGGTCAAACGATATATATATGCCCAGTGACCTTTAAAATGCTTAAGATCGACACAAATCTTAGGACTTTCACCTTTATTATGACAATGTACAAGAAACTGTATGATTGAGAACAAAATGATGATCATCAATATGTATAAAAATATAATATCACAATAAATGAAATATGTACAAATATATCAAGCACAAATATAGTGATCCCTAACTAATAGTGCCTAAGGAATTCAGTAAACCCATGCTATACAGATGCCCCTAAAAAATAACTGGGTGAAGTCTTTTAGTTAAAGGATCAACAAGCATGCACTTAGTCTCTAAATGCTCCACCTCGATGTTACCTTTCTGTATTAACTCCTTTATGATCAAATACTTAACCTCCAAATGCTTAGATCATATGATATTCTTACTGTTATTATTGAACAATATATTAGAAAGATTATCACAATATAACCAAATGGGTCGAGCAACCGAATCAACCATAAATAACTCAAAATCAAGTTCCTAAGCCAAAACCACCTGTGAAACAATCTCATAGCATGTCATAAACTCTGCATACATAGTCAGGGAAGTTACTAGTGTTTGTTTGACACTCTTCCATGATACTACACCATTTGCTAATATATAAATGTACCCTGATATGGACTTTCTATCATTTAAGCACATAGCAAAATTTGAATCTATATAACCTATAAGGTTTAAACTGTTGACTTTCCCAAATATCAATATATATCCTTAGTTCCCTTTAGATATCTCAAATCTCGTTTGACTGTATTCTAGTGATCTACTCCTAGGTCAACTAGATATCAACCTAGCAGTATAACAAAAAATGCAATGTCTGGTTTAGTGCACAATTAGACATACATCAGGCTACCAACTACACTAGAATAAGGTACATTCTTCATATCCACTCTCTCTTTGTATCCATCTGATATAGCTCCATATCATAACAAAACACTATTGTCATAATCACACTAAATGCATCCTTAAATAGAGATGTCAATGGGTCAGGCCAGGCCTGGGCTGCGCCTAGCCAGTGGCCCAGCCTATGGCCCGTCAGGCCACGGGCTAGCAGGGCCAACACCGCCCACCATATCTTTTTTTTTTTCAAAAAACTTCAAAAATGACATCGTTTTGGAAGTAATGGTTAGGCCACAGGCCTGGTCAAGCCGATCAACTCGAACCAAAATTAAGTCGAGTCAGGCCCTTTTGACATCTCTATCCTTAAAGGATATAAGAGAAAAGGTAATATTAAAGTTGATCCCTTCTCTCTGAGTGAACCTTCTAGCAACCAATCAAGCTTGAACCACTCAACTTTATCGTGAGACTCCGTTTTGGTCTTGTAAATCCATTTACAACTAATAGGCTTACAGTTATGATGTAAATCAATAAGCTTTAATACCTTATTATGCTTCATGGATTGCATCTCATCCCCCATTACATCCCACCAAAAATCTGCATAGGGTCTATAAACAACTTCTGTAAAAGTAATTAGATCCAGTACATATCCAATATCATAGTCTTGTTCACCTAAATGGATTATGTAATCACATGAGATAGCATGTCTTTTCACTTTAGTGGATCGTCTTAATTGAACTTATTCAATATGCTCTTGTACCTCAAAAACCTTAGTTTGTATAGGTATGGGTTCTTGTCTCTATACTTGTATGATACTCAGACCTTGATTCACTAGTTTTGGTTGTATGAGTGATGGATGTGAAATAAATATAGTATCCACCCTTCTATCATTTCATGGGTAAGAATGACCACCCTCATCACAGACATTATACTCTAGAAACTGAGATGTTTATGATTCGACCATTCTAGACCTTCCATGTCTACAGTAAAATATGCATCCCTTAAAGTGGTCAGGATATCCTACAAAATAAGAACAAGTGGAACAAGAATGCAACTTATCTTAATAAATATTATAACAAAGGTCCCTCAGTAGGGTAGCCTCATACATGAAGATGAGTGAGGCTAGGCTTCCAACCTTTCAAATTTCAAAAGGTATCTTTGAAACTGATTTACTTAGGACTCCATTAGGTATATACAAGTCTTTATGGCTTCACCCAAAAGATAATCAAATAAATTAGTCCTACTTTTCATTGACCTTGTCATGTCCTTTATGGTGTAATTTTCCCTTTCAGCCACATCATTTTACTCAGGACTACTTGGCATAGTGAACTGAGTCACTATTCCACATAATTCTACATATTTAGAAAACAAACCTTTTTCTTATCTTGAACACCATGTTTGCTATAATCTTCACCTTTACAGTCATATATGACAATCTTAATTGACCTTTTCAATTGTTTCTCAACTTCAACCTTAAAGATCTTAAATTTATCAAGATATTCGGACTTGTCTTTATGTAAGAACATATATTTATAATTGGAATAGTCATCAATAAATGTCAAAAAATATTACACGATGTAACTTTATAAGGTCCATATATATCTATATGTATGAGTTCTAATACATACAAAAGCACGAGATGACCCTTTTTTCTTTATTTTACTCAACTTACCCCTGTAAAAGCCAACAAATATTTCCATATCATCATAATGTAAAGTTGAGAGAATGTTATCATTAACCAATCTCTCAACTCTATCTTTGAAAGTGTGACACATCCTTTTATGTCACAATATGTATGACTTATCTTTTATCAGTGATATGTTCGACAATATATGAAGAAGCATACATCTTATTAGGGGCAAGACATATTTTATATAAGTCATCTGACAAGAAGGCAGTACCAATGTGTTTTACATTGAAAGATAACTTTATGATAGAAGTTTCAATGAAAAAACTATAAACTTCTTTATCTAAAACAAATATAGAGATAAAATTTCATCCAGATAATGGTATAGAAAACGTTTCATTTAATAAAATCTTGAACCTTGTATCAAAGTTCAAATAAACATCCCCTCAAGAGTTTACATCATCTTCTTCGTTATTGCCCACCATTAGTTTTTCCTCCCCCCTATTTGACTTTCCCTTTTGTATAAATCCTTATATTATGGAAGCAATATGATTAAAGGCTCCATTATCTAGCCACCAAGAACTTAATGTGGCTATAACAAGATTAGACTCATATATCAAACAAGCCAAGGACTTATTTGATAGCTCTTGCTTTCTTTCCAAGTTTTATATTTCTAGCATTTTTAGCTTCTTATGCCCCTTCTTCTTACAGAAGTGACACCTCATACTCTTTATAACATCCTCAAGACCTCTAGCAACATTATATTGATTAACATCTATATGTGGAAGAAATTTAGGTTTCTTACATTTAAATTTATAGGGCTTTACCTTTGCTTTTCCTTTGGTTACTAGTAAGACCATATGAGTTGTATTCTTTAGCAACACAAAGGATAACTAGTGCATTTATGTCTGAAGCTTCATCTTGAGAATTTTATGTGGTAACCCAAATAGCAAACTTTGATAGAAGTGTATCCAGAGCTTCGTGAACTATACAAGCATCAAGAATATAAATATTTAACGCCTTCAGCTTAGTCTGAAGGTGGACAATCCTACTTATGTACTCCCTCAATCTCACTGCTCCTGTATTTCTCATAATGTACAAGTTCTTTAATAAGGTACCTATTTCAACATTAAAAGATACCTTATATGTCTGTGAGATATTATTGAGGAAATCCCTTACTATGTTTGTTTCTGAAAGTCCATTTAACAGATGGTCTGGTATGGATCTCTTTATGGTCAAATAACACATCCTATTTGACCTTTCCCAAGCTACATATGTTGCTCTCTCAGGTTCTAAAATGATAGAAGTATGTAGAGATGACCTATCACTGACCCTAGCCATGGTGATATCTGCCATCTCCATTGTAAAATCCACATCTTGCTTCCATTTCTTAAAATTGAAACTAGTAAAGGTTTCAATTATGATATTGTTATTATTCGCGGAGAAGGTAACTGCAAAACTGATAATGTAATGATCAGCACAAATGTTTGATAACTTTGATACTTAAAGCCACAAAACAATATCTGTACTGAGCTTCTTATCACATATATCATGAAACAACTGTGAATTGAATACATAATACATGCAAATAAGGCCTCCATATAAAAGCGATCAGAGTATACACCATTAACTTTTATAATTATACCACCTGTGGGCAAAATAATTATGCCTTTATGCACATCTCAAAGTCTTACATAAGGCTAACACTCGTGGACAAAATAGCCAAACACAAGACCAAAGACATCTCTAAACATGCAAACAAAACAGTTTAAATACTAACTTAAAAACCCACTGTGGTGATTGCTTTTTCATTAATATCCAAATGGATCCACAAGCACAAAGGATACACCTATATGGTATCCTTATATTCTTCTATATGGGCATAAATATATGACAATTTATCATTCATAAGTACAAAATCCTTATGCACATACTTATTAACATATATCAATGTTGAACACGTTATCAACAAAATTTATTTAAGAATTCATCACAAAAAAATCTCAATCAGAGTGATAATCATGCGATACTAAATAATAAATACATCATATAAGATACCAAAACCACATATATCTCTTTTATTTAAAGTATAATGAATGAAAATTTACTTAATGATGGCTTTAATAACTTTATTTTATTTTTTTAAGTTAAACTTATTTATTACCATGTAATAAATCAAAAAAATTGTAAAATTTTCTTTACAAATTCACAAGATCTTAAAAACTGACCCAAAATAACTTGAGGAACCATTTTGTGAATTTTAGAAATTTTGAGTTTTTTTAATCCTATAGTGTGCTGATGTTGACTGTAAGCGTGTTTACTACATGCACCAAGCCTAACGTGTCTCGAGAAGTATTAGGCCTAGCATATGGGCAAACATACACGATTATACATAAACGTGCCCACTGCTTGTAACACACCACTACCATAGAGCATATGCCCGAACATCTAGAGGACATTCAAGAGCATACCCTATGAAAATGGCATGTTAGAGCATTCACATCAACTTATTATGGAATCATACATAACATAAGTATTTCCAAAGATCAAAACTCCGAATTTCATTCACAAAATGAAACTTACTTATATTGTCATTACATTTCATAATCCATGTTTATACATAACATAACATTTGGGAGTTTAAAGTTTTATACAAAAAGTTTAACATGAAAGGAGAAGCTAAACAAAAGAATTCTATCTAGACTCCGCAGGTATTAGCTGACCAAATCTTTGAGCCATTCTTGTTTCCAAAATTGACAATACTAGACTTCTATTATATCACCTTAGAAGATAGGTCTCCATTGTACCTGAAAATCAACATCGCAAGTTTGACGAGTTTGCGAACACAATGAGTGAATCATCATCGATGTTCTCACTCAAGTTAGAACATAAATATAACAAGTATAAACCAAATTCACAAGTGTATTTCCCAATTCAGCATATGTATCATACCATTCAATATTGAATACCAAATCACAATATACATCATATTTCAACAATACATCATGAACTACAAACATTTCATATAATCATTTCAAAATAATCCAATCATTCATATCATCAACATGTACACAGACATTGCATATGACTATATCAACACAATTCAGTAATTCTTTGCAATCATTCACATAATACATGTAAAGATATATATATGAATGCAAATGCACATATGCCTCCACTTTCATTTTTACTTTGTTGTGGCCGAGCACCTATTTACTATCCCGTATTCATTGTAGATACCGAGCTTATTTCATATTATGTCTCGTACCCAATGTAGATACCGGGCTCATTAATAACTGAGCCTGTGGCTCTTTGTGCACATTTCCAAGCTTTAAGCTCTTTTTTACACTGGTCAGTCCAGTCACAACTCCTTTGTCTGATCATGCATAACAATGTGATGGAATGCATTAATTCACATAATATGCTATCAATAACTTTCATTCAATGTACACAGTCATTTATCACATTCATCGGATCTGAGTCCGACATTCAACATTCAGTTGAGTACACATTTCCCATATTCACATACAATTAGAAAGCACTTCTAATACAATCCCGAATATCAAACTCCTCGGGCTATTAATGTCCAAAATTATCACAATCATATCAATAACAGTTCAATATCTAAAAGTTAATCGAAAACAATTCAGTCATAGTGAGAAAACATCTAGGTTAACTCAAAGTACGCTCTAGATAAGCTATTGCCTTGATGACCTAGCAATGTCTGGATGCTGACGATCAATTTGTGCTTCTCTAGTCATGCGATACACACATATAGTTCACACATTACTAAGTTGATCAATAATATGAATATTCAATCATGCACATATATATATGTCATGTTTAATGCATGCTCAATTGACCTTTCTGGGTATGTAATTATTAATAAATTTTAACCATTCAAACATTACAATTTGTATACTACCATTTTGCAATGAGGTTTGTACCTTTAAATTAGCTTGATTTACCCCAAATTCATCAACCATACTTTACACTTATCCTTAAACATTTTCATGATCAAAAGCCTCTTATAATACACACACAATTGTTACTTTAAATCTAGAATTTCAGCAAGCTAGATCTATACATTCACCAAACTTTTTCCAGCAATGTATATTCATACATTTACCTAATTCTTATTCATAAATACCCCATGTTCTTCAATGCTCATTCATCCATACCTTATACACATTACTCATGTCCTTAAGATCATGTTTGCATTAAAAGAACTCATTTATTCTTTTAACAAATCATAATTTCCATATTTAAACACAACCATATCAAAACAATCTATTCTTTAGGTTATGACATCAATTAACTGCATAAACTTATCAAGCTCTTAACCAATTAATCAAGCAACAATCTAGGCTCATTCTTAGCCTTAATCAAGTCTAAATATACCAATTTAGAGTGAAATTTCTCAGCTAGTTCAACATGTACACGAGGCTGAAATTAAAATTCCAAAATTTGTCATCAACATCACTATTATGTGTAACTTTACTACCTTCAATACTTCACGAATTTTACAAGCTTAAAGACATCACTAACACCTAAAATTTTCCAGATTTCATGTCCTTTAAGATTACTTCATTTCAGGTTAATTTAACTTCCATATTGGTTACACTAAGACTTATAAAATTCTGCTCACTTATGTCATTAATAGTCTTTTTTTTACAAACACACTTACAACTCTAATTTTTCAGATTTGAAAACACCTTAATAACACTTATCTTTACCATAAATTCCTTATCAATTATACTTCAAACCCTAACTTAAATCATCCATACAATAGCCTATAAACTACTATTTTCGTACATGAAAAAACAGAACAGAAAAGTACCTATTCATTCTTCATTTTCCAGCACATCTTCAACATCAACATCATATACAATCTATCCCAATTTAATCATCATAACTTTCTGTTATAACTTGCCATAAAGAACAATCTTTTACTTACTTGTCTAGCTCAAATTTTCACCTCAATGATCAAGCTAATTTAGCTCTCCATGTAAGGCCCCAAGTTATACCCTAGTTGAAATGTTACATATCCATGAAAGTAAAAGTGATAGGTGTTGAAATTGTGATATGATTATGAATTATATATGTCTTGAATCTTGGTATGTTTTAGGATTGTTTTGTGTGACATCTGTATATCCTCTCAGGGGGTATTCGAGTGTTACATTGTTTGGTATTAGAGTATGGTTTAGGCGATTCTAGTTTAACCAGTACTTAAATATTGGTTGTACTTGAATATTCAGTGAAACCAAATGTTCCATTTTTAGGAATGGATAAATATTAAACAAATCAAAAGTAAATATTGGAACCAGATAATTATGATACTCAGGCACGAGAAGCTATATAGGAAACTGAAGAGAATATAAGACAACATAGCCCCCATATGTTGAATCAGTCAGTTAAGAATTTCGAGGACTAAATTCTTTTAAGGGGGAGAGAAATGTAAGCCCCAAGTTATACCTTAGTTGAAATGTTACATGTCCATAAAAGTAAAAGTGATAGGTGTTGAAATTGTGATATGATTGTGAATTATATGTCTTGCATGTTGGTATTTTTTAGGATTGTTTTATGTGGCATCTGTATATCCTCTCAAGGGGTATTTAGGTGTTACACTTCATGCATGTAAAATCATCACCAATTCAAGGTAGAAATAGGTTAGTTTTCAGCTAGGATAAAAGACCACAACAAGAACTACAATATTCTGATTCTATAGCTATCTTATGACGAATAAAAGCATGGATTCGGTATAGCAATTTTGTAAGACTTAAACCAAAATTCATAGATGTGAGATGGAATAATGTTTCGATGGAGAGAGTGAAGAAAGAAGAGAAATGAACTTAGCAGAAACTTTTCTAGCATTTGCTTAATTCAACTAGGTGCAAGGTGTCATTATCTTAGATTAACATTTGTCCTTAAGCATGCATCCCATTTGTCCACTCCATAGGCTGCCAAATGTCACAATAATATTAGGCCATTTGTCACTCAATGATCAATGTCATTTGTCAATTAATTACCTATGCCAAATGTCACTAAATTATCTATGTCAAATGTCACTCAATTTATAAGCTTAGTCATATTAATTTTTCATGTATCAAAAACCAAAACAGAAACTTTCATTCACTATCATTCATGTAATCCTAGCTCTTTCCCACTTCAAGAACACTACACTAGCCCCTTTCTTTAGCATCGATTCACCTTCATTACACTTCAAAATTCATTCTCATTCATCCACAAAACAACCTATAACCTACCGTTTTTATACATCAAGAACAAGGCATAAAATTATCCAATTCATGCATCATTTTTTTCCAATTGTAACAATTAATTTCAAATTTACTACTTGTAACCAATCAAACCAAAATTAAAGACATGATCATTTTAAATTTTTCATACCCTGGAATATGTCAATTGAGTGCATATATTATCTTTGCAATGTGTACAAAATCATAATTCATGTGTGTATGCTGATGATATGCATGTGAATAAAATGCATTTCATGAATGGTAAAATGATATGACTCATATGCAATAATCTAAGACTCTAACCCTTAGTATAGAAAAAGAGCTATTACACTGCTGACTCGCGTCTAACATCTTCTCCCGCATATGCCAGTTAAATACACGTGCCAGATGCTAAGTGCCTCCTAAAAACAGGTGGTTACTTCTTCAATTTTGTTCATCCAATCGTTGCCAAAAAAAAAAGGCAATGTTAGGCTACATTTTTTGTATTTTTGTCAAATTTTATCGATATTTTGCCAAAAAATTGCCCCCAAGTCTGTTTTTTACTAGTTTTTCCACCCCATGCTTGTTTAACATCAATTCAAACAACAAATATGTCGTTTATCTATGCAAAACAAATTAATTTCTCTTATTTCTTTATGGAGAAATTCGAAAATCTTCATTCACATTAGTACAATCATAGAGTTGCTCTGATACCACGTGTTAGTTATAACACGAACTTTAATTATAGACCCAATATCAATCATGAACTTGTATTAACAGAGAAAATGTCGAAAAATACCTATTTTGCTATCCATTGCACAATGAACAAGCTATTGAACTGTTTGAACAAGTTCCTTAAACTTTTGATCAACCTTTATAAAAGTTGTATATCGTTATGTCACTAACATCTTTCTGCATCTTTCTAAATGTGTTGGCCTCTTAACGGGTCAAAGAAATTGAATATCCACGAACTTACTTAAACAAGCAACAGGAGAGCTTAACAGCTATTTATAGTATCTTTATTGGGTCTCCTCATCATAGGCCCAATGCAAAATTGTCCTACATTGATTACGTCTAATTTTTCTCATTAGACTTCAGCTCATTTTACCAAGTCATTTATAGAACTTCTTTATTATTTTTAATCCAGAATTTGATTTTTATCTTAATTTTATGAAATCCGGTAATTACTAATTGTCCAATTTAAAAATCACTAACAATTAAGTCCATCTCATATACTTCCTAGGAGTATATCATATCCCCTTATTTGGAAGAGTTAATGAACAACAAATGTTACACAAGGGTATGTTGCTATAGGTATTGTTACGTGCGTGTTCACCAGTTCATCTGTTCAACAAATATTTATTACCATTTGCTCGGTACTGACAATTAACAACAAAACATGGATTTCTAAGATGAGGACTCGTTCTAAATGATAGATGTTTAATTGCTTATCACGTTAAATTAGTGATGATATATGATCTCACCTGTCTTAAATATGAATTACGTTCATTCAGCATTTTACAGCGTCCCTTGAGGTGTATTTTATCCTAAAGAATTCAACGGCCGAGCAATAGAAGCCATGGAGCAGCGTAGTGGATAGGGCTAGTTTTTTATTTACTAAACCAGTATCTCTTGTCATCCTTTACTTGGTTTTCTTAGCAGACATGAAGTCCCACATAGAAATCATTTCCTGTAGTTTTGGTCTCCCAAAATCATTCTCCATTAGTGATGGAGTTTTCTTCAGCTTCCCCAACCACCAGTACTTACGGTAAAATAATGTTTTGAAACCGGTAGGCATTGCTGCAGTAGAAGTAGCACCCTGGCTAGTGAGTAGATAAAAGGACATAGTTAAAGACAAAACATATCAGGTTGTCTTGATTAAAATTAGATTTGCTTTTATAACTGATCTTTCTATTTTACCATAGTGCTAATGTCTTGTTAGTATAAAATGGGTACAAGCAGGAGTCGATCATGTAACTGATAGTGAATATTTTGAATGAAACTTTGATCTACCAAACCATAAGGGTTAAAAATACATACTTTCTTATAGTTTAAAATTTTTTAAAAAATATTTTTGATCATTAAATTTCAAAACAAACTCTTTTTAAATTTTCAGTTTTCTAAAAAACTCATTAACTTATACTTCAATTAAAAAAATAACAACGAAACATATACAATATAAATATTAAATATGAACTAATCAAATGTCACCAATATAATAATCAAACTCAACACCTAAACCTGGCCCAAACTAATATAATAGATTTCTAGTTTAAATCGAATTTAATTAGTTCAATTTGAGTTTAATAATTGAGTTAAATTATCGTATAAATAAATTTTGATTAGTCTAAGTTTGATGTTTATATTGCATGTGTTTCATCATTATTTTTTAATTAAAGTTTAAGGGAATAGATTTTTCTTAAAAACCGAAAATTAAAAAGATCTTTTTGAGAATTTTAAAAAAATTAAAGTACAGAAAGGTACGAATCTTTTACACTTAGTGTTTGGTAATCAAAATTGCATCCATATTGCTAGTACTGTTTCATCCAATTTTCATTACAATAACTTGAAATCTGTCAAATTCCACTGGCTAAATATAAAATAGGAATAATTAGTTAACATGTGGGGCACCATTCCATCTAACCAATGTCATGCAGATTAAATAAATGAAAACGTATTCAATTTAGTGGTGGGATTATGATTTTACTAAAGTGTTTTATAATCACTTCTATTTTTGATCCTTCAAGAGATAGAATTTGTTGTCAAGGTCTACATGAAAG
>JAOSBL010000210.1:25441629-25453973 GCA_027568915.1 Erythroxylum roraimae
CTGTTGGGGACGCAATAAGGTACCTCTCCAGGGAGCCTCGAAGAGCTTCACTACTGAGAGTTGCGAATTCATCTTTGGAGAGGGAGGCTTCCCCATTCACCATAGTCGACGGAGGAGGTCCCTCTAATAAGATCTCATCTTACTATATTCTTTGATATTATCTCCTTTGTTTTGAATTTATTTTTATGCTTAAATGTTAAAATTAATGTTTGTTTAGTTTTAGGAGATAAAAAAAGTAGATACTGCATCAAATTGGGACTCTATTGGTGATAATCACAAATTTTGGATAAAGTGAAGAGATTGATGCAGTGGATAAGGCTAATCACTTAAAGAGATGGAGTTTGACTAGAAGAGTTTGCCTTATCCTTATCATGTAGGAATTTGAATTCGTTTTAGATAAACATCTTTACAAGTTAGAGGTAGATTAGGATTATATTAGAAAACCCTATAATAGGGATGTTCCTCACAACAGAAGGAGGTTCTCTCTTCTTACCTTTTTCGTAATTCCTTGTCTTTCTTCTATTTTTGTTGTTGAAGTGAAGCCATGTGTGGCAAAACAGACCTTTCTAATTTAAGGAGATTCAATATTCTGATTGTAACTTTGTGAAGTTTTGTGTTTCAAACTTTTATTCACATTTTAATTCAAGTATTTCTTGTTTTAAGTTCTCATATTTCATGAATGATTGATATTCGATTAATTTGACAATTTAATTTAATATTGATTATTCTATCGCTATCTAGGAATTCAGTGATCCGTAATTGTCATGAAGGATTGGTATAAGTAGCAAATATGTTATTTATGAATTTCCATTTTTAAATTATGATAAACAAGAAAACGAAATTGAATAGTTGTAACTATCTCGATTATTTAATTTAGGGTTTAGTCTTTTTCACGAAGCTTATTGCTATTATTTATTTGATATGGAATGATATCACACTCAGTCAATAGATGGTAAATTTTGGTTTGGATGCTGAGTTTAAACCAATTAATTTAGAAAATTTTGAAACTTATTATGGCTATCCTAATATGTTTCGGACTAACTGCTTGAATCGTGAAAATATTCTTTTGGGTCCAATGATCAATATTACATTAGATGAGATCTTTCCCTTGAATCAGAGTTTGGTAATCTTGACTTTCTCAATTTTAAATTCAATTGATTTAATTTATTTTCATCTTAATTTTAGTTAATAAGTTATTTAATCAAAAACATCCCATTTAATTTTATTGCTTGAAATTAAGAAACTAGTGTTTAGTTCTCTAAGGAATTCGACCTGGTTTCACGAATACTACAAAAGTTTGAAGAATCAAAATTATTTTGAGCACTTCGACAACCCGACCAAAATTTTGCTGAGATGAAAGGTACAACTGCCATGAGTTTGTTCTATCCTTCTATAGTTTTTACTAGTGAACCATGCAAGAACGGTATGGTCTAATTCTTTTGTGATTTAGTTTTTGTTAGTTAAGGATTCTATTAATGTTATTATAAATCTTGTTTTCTTTCTCATTTGATTAGGTCAGGTATGCTTGACATTAAATTTTTACAAATTTAATTCTGAATGTGTTTATTTTTAAAATTTAAACCTTTCAATATTTAAATTCAATCTAATGGGTCAAATGAATTGGATTAATTTGCACATGTCAAATTATGATTTATAAGATGTGTAGAATCATATATTTTTTTATGATAAATATTTTATATTATTAATATTTTTTAGTGATAATAGTTAATTAATATGTGAAAGATCAAGTTCAATGAAAGGAACAAATGAACAAATTTAATCAATAGAGTAATCAAAAAATAAGGAAACTAAGCAATATAGAGAATATATGCAACTCAAGTGATTAATCAAGCACCTCAAGTTATAACAAAATAATTGTAATCTCTCTTATTACTTTATCTTTGTTATATAGATGAACTAGGGCCTCAATCATTGAGTCATCGTTTATTTGTAAGGCATGTTGTATATATTTTATTACAATAAAAAAATTAGAAAAGATTTAAAGAAAATTGTTTCTTTTTTATTTTTATGATTTTAATTTTAATTTTAGGTTAAATTAATAGTAGCATAATTAATTTTAATTTTAATTTTTTATAAAAACTAATAGTTGCATAATTAAACTTAAAATGATTAAAAAAGAAAAAATCAAAAAAAACTCACAAGTGTGATACTTTATCTAACGCCGCGTGACGGTTATGTTTTTAAGAGCAAAATAGAAGAAATAATTGACTTTTTGCATATTACATTTTCAGCAACTGAGCGAAACGCTCCTATATTTGAGCGTTTTCTATTTCAACTGATTGGCTTAAATTTGCCAACTCAATCAGCCGTTTACTAAATATTTATATCGTCTGTTTTATATGTTCAATTAGCTAAAAGTTTTGAAACCGCTAAAAATCAGTTGATAAGTTATTTACAAAACGAGGTTAATACGTGAAGAGATATTGTTTGGTACTATACATGAGGTTAGATTGTTTATGGCACAAACACTATACTGTTCATTGTCCGAAACATTTTTCACTAACTAAATGGAGTTTTATGATCAACTAGTTGATAGCCTATCTAAAATGTTATAAGACTGATGAATTATGTCTAGTAGCATGGAAACTAATTATTACAATGACTAGTTTGTTTGTTTGACGATTTCTTAAGTAAATTTTAAGTATAAATAAATCATACTTAAGAGTTGTTAAAATTTTTGAAGTGTTAGAAAGATCACGTATGTTTGTCCAATTGCTGCAATTGAAAAACTTATTTACAGTTAACTTTGTGAAAGTTACTATCAATCTCAAACCAAATTTATTTAAAAATTTATTCTTTATTGATGTAGCAAGACATTTATAAGGTTTGCTCATAAAGACACTGAAGCTTATCGGCTCGCGGAGAACATAATTAATTGGATTCAATATTTTTTAAGAGCAAAACTTCTGCACACTATCTTATCAGATGACATGAAGTATAGTTAGCATCTTTAGCTTGGTTATGTAAATAAGTTGTGTTAGATTTACTTTCTTTTGTTGTGTATAGTCATGAACTCATTATAATGTTGGTTTATAAATATATTTTCTTTTTATTTTAAAAAAAAAGGACATTTATAAGGTTCCTTTTACTTGTGACGAAGATATTGTATAAATATTTTTTGTTAAAAAAATAGAAAATTTTTAAGTGAAGTTACTAATAATTAATTACTTAAAACATTATAAATCTAAATTGTCTCTCTTTTCTTTCTTTCTATTATTATTATTATATTTGCTTTATAATTATTTTATATAAATTTATTATTCATCATTTAAAAAAATAAAACTGCATACTATTACATCTTCTCAAATCCTGGTATTAGCAAAATTTCTAATGTATTAGCAGAATTTCTAATCGGTGTTGAAGTTGTTGTTGAATCTATTTAATTACGTAATATCATATGTTTTTCATTTCTTATTTATTGTGATGCCAATAGCGCTCCTTTCCCACCGAGGCACAACGCTTGTAATTGTTGTTGATGTGCCTTCGAAGCGTAGGGATGACAATATTCGGTGAGCTGAGTTGAGGCCGGTGACCGCCGACCGGCATGATTTCAACAGTGGACCGACCACCAAGGTTTTGTTGTAGATATTCAGCGACCATAATAGGAACAGCCATGTCCATCATGCTTTGCAGGATGTGGCAGCGGACACTGACCAAAGTCAGAATATGACTCATGTCGCTTAGGAATATAACATTGGCCAAACTCAAGGCTATGTCTGGTCTCATGCTGAAGAGGCTTCTACAGAATTCTTGCACTGCAACCGAGTTCATATCTGCTCCAACCACTAGTGGCGCGAATCCTGCACACCATGCTTCGTAATTTGACCTCACTCCTTCGAATATCTGGTCTGTATCTTCTTGCTCAAACCCTCCAAAGTAGTCTGAACGATTGAGTAGCTAGCAAAAACAAGCCTTCCTCAGCGCAAAATCTAGCAGAAAACGGACTGGCGTAAAACAAGTTTAAATTCTTGTTATTAAACAATGAGAAAATGGTACCTTGGAGTTGCAGAGAGCATAACGAACTTAGAGAAAAGATCAGGGCGAGTTACAGAGGCAACGGCACCAACCATAGAGGAGAAAGAGTGCCCAACAAAAATGCATGACTCAATTTTCAGTTCTTCTATAATAGCGAGCAAATCATAGACAAATCCATCAATACTTGAGTACCTTGTGAAGTCGAAGTAATCAGGATTAGTGGTACCAGCACCCATATTATCGTACAAAACAACCGTGTAATCCTGGACCAGGTGTGGTACTAGGCGTCTCCATACAGACTGATCAGTGCCAAATCCATTAGCCAGGACGGTCACTCTCTCTCCAGAACCTAAAATCTTCACATTGTGTGCTGCTTCTATTATTCCCATTTTTCTCTTACCTCGACGAGCTGGTTCCAAGTATTTTCTAGATCGCTTTCGTGTGTATATCTTTGTTCCAAGTGCATGGAAAAACGTAGAAATACTTTATTCGAGAATCACACGAAGAGTTGGCGGCTTTCGAGGGCATTGGTGAAGATTAATTCGGATGGTGCGGTTAAGCATGGTCATAACTTTGCTACTGTGGGAGGGTTGATTAAGGATTGTCATAATTACTGGTGTAGTGGATTTATACACCAGATTAAAAGAGGCTCACCTCTTGAGGTTGAACTTTGGGGTGTCCAATCGAGACTCTATTTAGCTTGGTCTCTTAGTTATTGACGAATTATCATTGAAGTAGATTCCTTAGAGTTAATCAATAATCTCACCTCTTCTAGCTTACCTGTGACTAAGTATTATTTTTTGGTGGTAGGTATCCGTAGTCTATTGAGCCAAATTTGGGAGGTGAAGATTCAACACGTGTATCGAGAAGAAAATCAGAGTGCATATAGCTTAGCATCTTTTGCAGTTCTAGCCAGTCCAGGTCTACATTTTCTCTAGGAGTCTCCGACGATAGTCAGGGCCTACATTAACTGTGATCAACACGGAGTTTTGTATCGCAGATCTTTGCGTTAGTTAGGACGGACATGTAATTTTGTTTAATTTCCCTTGTAAAAAAAAAAAGGATGAAATTGCTCTATCACTATCACTTGAAAACAAACAAAATTTGCCCTTCTTTGTCTTGGAAACAACGAGTTTGGAGTTTGGACCATACGAAGATGAATTCATACAACTGAAAAGTTTCACCGATAAACAAGATTTGAGAAGTTTAAAAATATGTTTTCCCTAAATAATCTAGCGTGGGGTTTCAACCAAACATGCTGGAATTGATCTTTTAAGGCAATCTCAACATCAACTTATGGAGTTTGTCTAAGGCAAGCAAAAAGGATCATCAGAATCTTATCACACATCAGAAAAGTGCTGTTTATGGACATTGGTCCCCTGGAATAATCTTTTCCATTTTTACCGAAAATTTTTGTAGATGATCTCAACTAGGTTCAACGTTACCTAATCCGACCAATTGTCTCATCAACTCTAATTGTCGACTTGATTGATATACAAACTTTTTCTTCTTATTATGAATTTAGATTCTGAATTGACGACGAATGTCCGCTGGCCTACTCGAGTCAAATTCAGATCATAGCACCGGCGGCTCAATGTTCTTGGTGGTTAACAGGAACAGCAGTTAGCGTCATCAAATTATCGACTCTAGTAAACCCAATATAGATAGCTAAGGCTATTTTCTTTTGTCATTAAGAATGACATGATACGATTTAGTTATAAGTTATAGGAAAGGATATTGTTTTTATCTTAAATTCTCCAAGCTTTCCCAGGATGTCAACAAAAATTGAATAATTTACATTGACCTCTTCAAAACTTGAAGACAACAACAGATGAGATCAAGGCCTCAGTTAAGGAACAGCTTCACTTCAAGCATCTGCTCTAGCACCATTGCAGACTGCTCGGCTCATGCCTCAGTTCAAAGCCGATCCCATTGCTTGATGATATTATATTCTTTCTATTCACAGGAAAGTACT
This sequence comes from Erythroxylum roraimae, assembly GCA_027568915.1. NCBI lineage: Eukaryota > Viridiplantae > Streptophyta > Magnoliopsida > Malpighiales > Erythroxylaceae > Erythroxylum > Erythroxylum roraimae. The sequence continues at coordinate 25,447,601 of JAOSBL010000210.1, forward strand.
TCAAATTGACACAAATTCTCTCTAGTTTTGGGTTTTACCTTTGTTCAATGAGAAGATATCGACTGGAACGTTTGTGCAATCCACATGGTCGTCATGATCGAATCTACGGTTTGAAGTACCTCCAGGTTGATCTATATAAATCACAACGACCGTCATATCATCATGGTAAAAGCGCCTCGCACCTTTTTCGATTTTCTTGATGTCCTCGTAGGTCATTTCTCTTTTCCTTGCAACTTCCTGCAGGGCAGCTCTCACCAGTCGCTTTGCTATTCCCTGGAAAAAAAAGAAAAGGGATAATCATTCGCTGGTGTGAGGAAAGACTACTACACCACAATACCAATTCAATAATTGCTTGATTTAGTTTACTTTTTATGTATTTAAAGAAACAATTACTAGCAATGAATGCTTTGGAATAGTGTTCAGAAATGATTTATAAGGTGGGATCTTACAACTCGTGGGCTTTTTAGAACTATATCGATGGCTGCTTCATCACTCAATTGCTCCCAAAGACCATCTGATGCAAATATTAAGAACAAATCATCTGGTCTTAGCTTTCGTATCAGTATTGAAGGTTCAGCAGTCATCACAGGAGCTTTTAAAGAAATAGGTGATCCAAACTGCTGGGAAAACTCAGGTTTCTTTAGGTAGATATCTCCTATGGATCTCGAAACCTGGAAATGCACATGTTGACAAATAATAGTTCAATACATGCTTCAGACCACAACTAGAAAATAAAAAAGAAACAGATGAGTAGGTTTTCATATTTTATCAATCAAGAAGAAAGACTCAGGCATACAGTTCATTTTACATTAAGGTACATGAAGAGATCTCAACATTTTCAAGGAATCAGGCTTCACAATATATCTTTCTATAAATACAACCCAAGCATCATATGCAAATCATAAAATAAAAGCACCAATGGTAGTCGTCAGGATTTTATAAATTGCACCCGTTTATAGGAGCAAAGTTACTGACAGATCATAAAAATGCAGTGAGCACTTGGAAAAATTTTCGTTATTTGATATACTTCAGTAGCCATAACCTTGCATCTTCCTGACATTTATCGGCTTTTCATAAAACAGAATCACTATGGAAGCATAAATTGAATGTAGAATTCAGATCCGAAATACTATCAGAGGTTTTAGAAGCACGCTAAAGAGTGCAAATATTTATCAAAAAAAAAAAAAGAGTGCAAATCCATTTCGGTCACTACCAGAAAAGCATGGATTACAAAACTAGCAGCAGATGACATGCAGAGAAAACCAAAAGTTACGTACACCAGTATAGAGTTGAACCATAAAACAGAACAGGGCCTAATATATGAGATGGAAGCAAAACCAGTTACTGCCAGTACCTGAATTATGCCCTTTATCCGCCAAACTCCATTACAATACATCACAATGTGTGAATCATCTGGATGGAGAGCCGCTACCTCTTTCCTCACCTCCTCAACACTCACATTATGATCTGTAGATAACCTCTCAGCTACCACCATGGTACTCGTATTTTTATGAACTCTCCGGCCAAGCACTGCCCTGGAGTCCCCAAGATTTGCTACATATAAGACGCCTTTTGATATTGCCCCAAGAAGGCAACAAGAACCCACCGAGACCATTTGAGGCTGAGTCATCCATGATCGATTGACCAAATGCGAAAATTCCTTCTCTGTTGCTTCAAATGCCTTCCTTATTACATCAGCAGACAACCCACCGTGCTCTGTTGCGAATTCTGATGAAAAAAGAAAACCACAAATTTGAGATGCCAAATTTTGAAATTGTTCTTCTTGTAATAGCTCCCGAGGTATACTGATGCAAAAACTCAAACTGACGGGTGTCCGTACACACTCATTCTGGTAATCTTTGCCAAGGTGAGACAAGAAGATCCCTTGAATTTCAGAACAAATGAACACCTAACTATACCAAAAAGGTAGAGGAACTAGTTCCCTAAATCCGATTAAAACAGAAACACAAACAAAACTCATGATCACACAAAGACCAAATATTTCTTCATTTACTACAATTCCCACGAACCAGACAATTTATCCATCTAAAATGGTGAAAAATTACAGTACTCACTCTGAAGAAATGGGAACAGATTGTCAGCGATAAACTTGGAAGTCTCCGGGCCACCGTGTCCATCATAGATACCAACATAGGTAGCAGATGGAGAAGTTAACACTTGCCCCTGATCTTCCAACAAAGAGTTTGCTTGCACAACCGCTACGGAGTAAACCCCTGAAGCATGTGGTTTCAAGTCTATATCCCACAAAAGCGCATCTCTCTCTTCGCCACCTCCAAAACACCTCTCTAATGGCCTGGTACACATATCCAGGAGCATCCCTTTTCAGTTCTTCTGTTATCACTGAAATCTTTGATTCAAGTATTCCGTATATCGTTGCGAGTAGACGGAAAAGCAAGGAGGATATTTTCTTTGAAAGGAAATTTTGGTTGTTGGGAAAAGTTCAAAGTAAACGATTAGAAACAAGGAAAGTCCTTTTTTTTTTTTTTTAGTTGACGAGGACGGAGAAAACTGCTGTTTTGTCAGATTCGAATCCAATTCGTTGTCGTGTTTTCTAGACATTGCGAGTGTTTCTGCCACTGTTCTGACTTCTGAGAATTATGATGTAAGGAGTAAAAGGCACGGACGATACAATTTCTGTAGTTTGGCTCGTTCCTTCAAAAAGCTTTTATAGTTTAATATTTTTTTAAAAAAATTATGGTGTTATATATATTGTTTAAGCTCAATTCCGATAAGAGAAAGAACATTAACAGAATAAGTGAGTATTTTTGTTTAATAAAAAGGATTTTTTTAAGTATTAAATTAGAAATTTTTCAAGAACACATCAAAGTATAGTTATGTGCCATTATTCTGTCACACCGATTTGTATAAGACCTCTTTATTAGTTATTATTAGTAACAATACAAACGTTAGTTAGTATATAATAAACATATTCAAGAGCTTAGTTGCTATTTCTAATATTTATTAATTAAAACATTATTTATATTTTATTTATTTATTTGTCTAATTCATAATTATAAATATTTTTAATAATTATAAATATTTGCACTAATTCCAGGAACTGTAGAAGAATAAAATTTACGGATGTAATTAAACTCTATGATAATTAGTTTAAATCTATGTTTTAAAAACTAAACTAAAAGCTAATCAAATAAGAAAAGAGGTTCAAAAGGTTTGGCATTTGAATTCATAAAATTAAATAATTTAAAATATGATTGAAAGATATTGTTTCTATAAGAATTTAAAATTTAATTAAAAAAGAAGTTATTAAATAAAAATTAATTATTTTATTTTTTATAAGAACTTATTAATTTATAAAAAAATTGACCGATTAATTAATAAATTGATTTATTTTTAATGACAGGAGTTAATAGAAAAATTAAAAACTGAACCGAAAAATTGAATTGATTAAAATTTAACCAATTAAACTCACCGAACTCGTTGAATTCTTTTAATCCACTGATAAGTTCAACAATGTAAGAGTGATGCAACTCAGCTTGAAAATGTGAGGTAAGTGTAAATTTTAAATAAGTAATTGTTCAATTGGGTGGAAAGAGTGAGAGAGAAGAAAAGACAAAAAGATTCTTATTATTTAACAAGTCCTTAATTTTTATCTCTCGTCTCGCCTGTGATTGCTTTATGGTTATAAATATTATAGCTTGTATTTAGCAGATAGCAGACGTATATACATCTCAGTCTACCCGAACCCGAAGTCAAGAAATCTAGACATCATCGCTGGATTATATCTGATTGTGACTAACACGAATCACGATTTTAATTGGACCACAAGCAAAATCAAGCGTCTAGGACTCAGGTGTTGTTTGGAAAATGCTTCTCAATTCCTGCCAAATTTCCTCCGCCTTGTCTCATTCATCCTTTTATTAAGTTGCTTTCCTTTCCCTGATCACTAGGTCTTTACAAAATCCAAGATTATCGTCTACGGTAGTCACACTTTTGAATATGTTGGTCATTAGACCATCTTCGTATACGTCTAAAACTTAAATTTTCCGTATAAAATAAGAGATCTAAAATATCTTTCTATAAGTTATTCACGTTAGAACATAAACAGAAGTGCTTATTCACGTCGTATTTTTATTTTACAGCCGTCCAGGTCAAGATTGGAGTTGGTAGGTATTCGGTCCAATATTTAAAGTTCCGTGGCGGTACCAACCAAAAGTCTCCAAGTCAATGAAAGGCGTCGGTGCCTTGACTACCAATTTTCGTTAGCGTAGCTAAAAGGTTTCACGATTTAATTGGCGTCTACTGGCAGCGAATTGAAGGACCTTTGTTTCTTCGGTGACTTTTGCCATTGAAAGAGTACCCAGTCGTCACCGGTTTCTTAATACGAAGGATGCAAAAGATTTCATTGGATTTAATGAATATGTTAATGTTTTTTAATAAATTTAAAATTATATAATATATATTATAATATTTATGATTAGGTCCCAATGGAACACAAGTTTACTTCAAACTTAGTTTGGTTTTGAATTTTTTAAGTTTGATTTAAAATTTTATTAATAATTAACCTGATATATTTTTTGACCAGAAAATTACATCAAACAAATAACACAAATTACCACAAATTTTCATGTTACATAATATAACAATAAGTCATGTCTAGACCTAAGTACAGAGTTGGTCTCTGATTTTAGCCTGGAAGTGCATCTCTTCGATTGCGAACCAAAGGCCCCGCAATCGAAGACAAATTATCAAGTGCTAACAGCTTTATAGGTGTAAGACAATAAAATTTTTTGATTAATCAACAAAATATTTTAATTAAGGAACAAAATGGATAATGTTGCTTCAAGTTTGACTAAGGAACAAAACAATTTCAAACTATAACAATAATATTGAATAGATATAAAGGTTTGAATCTTTATAAGGCAATTCATGGATTTTTTAGACAACAATATCTAACAATAAAAGCAACAATTTTTCCTTTCATCAGCAATGATATGTTAATGTAAAAGCAAACCCTTGTCATTGAGTAAGCACAACCAATCATAAGCACAAGCAATGAGCAATAAATCTAGGCATTTTAATGAAAGTGGCAATAATATAGAAAATTGTTACAAGTTAAAATACTAATCATAATTTTCTCTTTTAGAGCTTCAGCAGCTTGCTTATACACTTTTTTAGGCTTTCTTTTACAAGTTGTAAGACACTTTTCAACATTAGAGGGTAGGGTTTTATCCTCTATTTTGTTTTACTATTTAGAGAAACAATTGATAATTTGAAATTTGAAATAATTTAGAAATTCTAGTTAGTTTCTTGACAGATTCATCATCATCATTATCACACCCAGTCTGAAATCCCACAGTGAAGCAGGGTCTGGGAAGGTCTGATAGTACGCAACCTTATCCTTACATAATAGAGAGGGTATTTTCGGTAGACCCGCATGCAGATGTGATGTGCAAATTAATGATGCAGGAATAAGGAAACACGCCAAAAGTTAAGTAAAAAAGAATTCCAATAAAAGATGAAGACATACCTGATGCATAACCCGATTTGTCAGTACCTTACACCTTGTAAAGACCGGCCCGTTTCATCGCTAGTCGCACGGGGGTCTTCACTGAGCAGCCCTGAGGAACACTGAGCAGCCCTGAGGATAGGACAATCCTATGTTTTCAGCGCCCATCGCGGGAACAGTGGGTTGAACTTCCTATGTGATACGTGTGTCGTTTACCCTTATCCTATCACGCCAGACTTTTCTACTTCTAACAACTACCTCAGTGAGGGCCAACTCTGACATATCTTTCTTGATCACTTCCCGCCAAGTCTTGTAAGGCCTTCCCCTCCTCCTCTTGTAGCCACTTAGGTCTATTATCTCACCATGCCGCACTGGAGCAGCAGAGGGCATCCTGCGTACATATCCAAATCACCTAAGCCTTGTCTCTCTCAGTTTGTTTGCAATACTTGCTACCTACAATCTCTCTCTCACTACCCAATTCCGTACCATATCCCTTATGGTAATGCCACATATCCACCTAAGCATACGCATTTCTGCGACCACCAACTGTCTCGTGTGTCTACGTTTAGCCAGCCAACATTCTGCCCCATATAGCAAGGAGGGCCGAATCGTCATTTTATAGAACTTCCCTTTGAGTTTTACGGGAACCTTTTTATCACATAAAATACCTGATGCACTCCTCCATTTGATATAACTAACTAAAGAACTAACCAATTTGGTGTAACGACTTACAAAATTCTTAGGACCAACTATGTGCACCTAACTTTGTCTTATTCTGTAGCGCCCCCTTACCGTAAGGTACACACCTGGACGCCCGTAGGTCATTCCGGTACATATCCTACGTTAAGAGAGAACTACGAACAACCACTACTATACTCCACATGG
>JAOSBL010000210.1:25515504-25526590 GCA_027568915.1 Erythroxylum roraimae
CATTGGAAAAAGAGAAGAAAGAAGACTAACATATAAGCCTAGTAGGTTATTCCACCTATCATCAATTGGTTTTAGGATGGAACCTCACTTAGACTTGTATGTGGTCTAACTTTCCTTTTTATGTGAGCCCGTAGGCCCATTGTAAATTCTAACAGGTAGTCATTAGCCATCAAAACAACTTTACCTTGAATAGGTTTGTAGGTAGAGAACAAATCCTTATTGTGGCATATATGAAAAATGCAAGTAGAATCCAAAATCGTCCTTTGTGTAGATTTGGCACCATCTCAGATTACTGAGAGAACATCACAAGCTCCTTCTTTAACAACACTAGCTTTGACAGGCTTTTCTTCATTTTTCTGATCTTTATTCTGCTGCTTGTTCTTTAATTTTTGAATTTATAGAAGTCTGACTTAATGTACCCCTTTTTCTTGCAACAATTACAAACAAGATTCCTATATCTAGATTTGGATCTAGACCTTGGTTTTTGGCCGCTCGAAGAACTGTTATCTGTTGACCTTTCTATAACGAGTAGATCTTTTGCCGGACCATCATTTCTACTTGTTCCAAGCTCCTTATCAATGAGTTCCTTTGAAGACAAAGTTGCCTTAACATCTTTTAACTTTAGAGTTTGCTGACTATAAATCAAAGTATCTCTAAAGTGCTTGTAGGACAGAGGAAGTGAGCGAAGCAACATAAGAGCTTGATTTTCATCTTTATAAGGAATCTCCATACTTTCTAAATCCATTAGAATAGCGGAGAATTCGTCAATGTTAGATTTGATAGGTGTACTTTCGGCCATACTGAGTGTATACAGTCGGTGCTTAGCTACCAGTTTGGTGGTCAAATTCTATAAGTTGTGCAGGAGAAGATTGCCAAAGACCTATGGAACAAGCTTGAGTTTTTGTAAGACTTCGTTTGACAAGTATAACTAAATGGTAGCAAGGGCTTTATCATCCATCTCCTGCTTCTTTACCTCATCCATAATAGTGGGTAATTTATCTTTACCGAACAGTGCCTGATGCAGATCGTTTTGAATCAAGATCGTGTGCATCTTGACTTGCCACATGGTGAAACTCATAGTACAACCGAATTTCTCAATATCAAATTCTGTCGTTGCCATGACAAATCCCAAATAAATATGGCAGCAGCTTTGATACCACTTGTTAGGTGTTTAGTTGCAAAAAAATATTTATTAGGGAATAATAACAAAATAGAAAAATAAAGAGACATATAGCTATTTACGTGATTTGGTGGATTGCCTACGTCCACGGGCGAGGGAAGAAAAAAATTCACTAATTAATTTGAAGAATACAAAATGTGGAGAGTAACACTCAAAACCCAATTACACTCTATTTTACTCTCTCACCTTCTTCCTTGTCCTCTGTGAAATCATACAAATAAATGGGTTTATATAGGTATGGTTTGGCTTCAAAATTTGGTGAGAATAATGTCACGTTTCATTGCCCAATTCCATTCAATTAACTTGATAGACAAGTGAGCCAAGTAATGATGATTTCTTCCACTAAAAAAATGGTTGGATATAGACATGCCACGCAAGTCTAAGAAGAAAGAATGGTATCAAATTTGTTAATGTTTCCCTTGAATTTTTTCAAAATCCATGATAAAGATATCACGTTTACCATTCTTTCTTCTTAGACTTGTGTGGCATGTCCATATCTAAGCATTTTTTAGTGGAAGAAATCACCATTACTTGGCTCACTTGTCTATGAAGTGAATTGAATAGAATTGAGCAATGAAACGTGACATTATTCTCACCAAAGTTCGAAGCCAAACTGTACCTATATAAACCCATTTATTTGCATAGTTTCACAGAGGAGAAATAAGGAAGAAAGTGTGAGAGTAAAATAGTGTAATTGGGTTTTGGGGTTTTGAGTGTTACTCTCCACATTTTGTATTCTTCAATTAATTAGTGAATTTTATTCTTCCCTCGCTCGTGGATGTAGGCATTGCACCAAACCACCTAAATAGCTATGTGTCTCTTTATTTTTTTAATTCCTCTATTTTGTCGTTATTATTCCCAAAGAAATATTCTTCTGCAACTAAACACCTAACAATATGGTCAACTAACTATCTCGGACTTTCTCTTCTTACCTGATGGATTCAATTACGCGCAATACAGTATATATGGATCATTCTACCAGGTCGTTATAGGAGTTGCTCACTATATGCTCAACCATTTCTATTCTTTACTAACACACAATACTCCAGTCTACCAAAACTGCTGCTCTATAGGACAGCAGAATCGTACTTTGGACTTAGATGAATTTTAGCCATAAACAGAACTGATAATATATCCACAAAGGACATAACATGAATGGAATTATGGATATATGCAAGTATGCATCCAGCATACAAAAGTTGAATATACAAACACATATAATGCCACATCAAGGACACAGAAAGGAGGTACCTGTAACCCAAGTCCAAGTTCGATGTTCCTGGCTTCAGTGATATCTGGAATTCTATCTGTCATTGCTAAAGGGTACCCTAGTCTTTTCATAACCTGAGGTTTGCTGTCAAAATCCCATAAATTTCCTCGGAATCGGTGCATGCCTGGAGGCACACAAGCCCTAAAGAGCCTTGGATGCGCAAAGAGGGCATCTTCTGGAGGCTGAAAATGCAAAGAATATTACAGAAATCATATACAGACTCATTTATCTAATCTGCCGGTAAGATAATATATACACAGTTAAAAGTGGGAACAAGGAATCAACAACTATCTCACTAAGAACTTATACAAACATGTCCATAAAAACACTTTATTTCTGTTCTTTATTTTAAATGTATAAGTGATAATAATCCGATAAAAAGAGTGAACAAAGAAATAAAGCTTGCCTTATAAGCAGCAACGTCTTGCCAACTAAGCCGATTGCCTTCAAACTCTACAGAAACATAATCTACATCTTCAAGTTGTCTCCTCAATTTGGGTTGGCAATCCTCAGCTTCTGGGTCCATCCCAAACACTTCAAAAAGGACACGATATACCTCAGGCATGCCAAAACATAAATATATTGCCCCAAATAAAGCCCAGAAGACTGACCTGTCATAAAAAGAAAAACTTAAAGCATAGCATAATACATACTGCAATGACGACTTACAAGTGAAAACAACAATCAAGTGCACCAGGAAGCTAATAAATTGTAAGCCATTATGAACAGGTGAAATCCATTAACCACATCAGGCATTCAGAATCCACTGGAGGAGATCATCAAATTTAAAGGAATGATTTGGTTTGAATTAGGAAGCTGATACATAGTATTATCAACACATATGGGTCCCAATCCAAGCCACTCTATTCAAATATTCATAGATGTCCCAGAAATGGGATCAATACCTTCTGTTCTGGTGTGAGTTATGTCTTTGTCTAGGCACATAAGAAAAAGTTAAATTGACACGTATTGGCTTTGCGCAACATCCTACCGATTTAATTTAAGGATCTTAATCAACGCAACTATCATTTATTCAACATACATCATCCCAACAAGTCCCTGGTCTCCAAATTTCTGGTCAACTCTACTTCTGATGTCAACCTTATCAAATAGATAAACTTCATAGCAAATCATGTTCTTCCCATTTAAACATCATCATGATATTATCACTTGCATGTGGATGAAACATAATTGACAAAATAACAGTTTCAACGATCTGTGTTACCAATGCATCATTATATGGAATAGGTTAGTATCCCCTAGCTATACCATATACTATCCATGTTATTGATGCTTGGTGCAATGTTAAATATTCGTTTTGGTTGCACTCAAACCCCAATAGGCTATCAAATCACCACTAAATACAGTGGTTCAAATTCGTATTTTAACCCCAGACCACAATAAACTACGACATAGGGCTCCCAGCATGAGTATGTTCCTCTTTTGCTCCCCAATCGTCGAAATATAATCCTCATGTAAAAATGAAAGTATCATTGTGTCCTCATGCTTCAAGCGGCTGAAAAATCTCAATTAAGATCTTTCATCGAGATGCACAGCCATATGCACATGTGTTAATCATTCACATTGACAGCACTAACCCAAGAATAACACTTCCCAGGTCGATATCATCATCCTTTCTCTCTTCATTTGTCTAAATTAATGGACCACCAAGGTAGGAAAGATATTAAGACTACCACATTAAGAGAAACAATCTTGATCCATAAACCACAATTAAGAGGAGAAATTACCCATGTTACCAAACTTCAGAACGAAACTAGAAAAAAAAAGTTAGACAAAACATAACTGAGAGGCAGAACCACACTCACTTCACTATCGGTTCACGATCCTTCCTCACCAACTTGTCCATATCATCATAAGGGAATATCAAATTCTGCAAACTGGCAGCTTTAATCCATTTGGGCAAATTCCTCTTACCAATCAACCCAAACACTCTTTCTCTCACAGGTCCCGGAGACTCCCTCGGATACCTCTGCAAGAAAAACTCGCACAACGCCAATTCCAACACATACTGACCCAAGAACCAAAGCCTAGAATGCGCAGACCTCACGTGCCTCGCATTAGTCCTCTCACAGCTCGGATGCTGAAACGCCATATACAACAACGTATCGAACTGTTTCGAAGGATTATCATCCCCCAATCTCTCCGACGGCTCTAGAGGGTACCCTAATGCTTGTTTGGCCTCGAGCAAGTACTCGTCGATCCAAGTCTTGTCGGCATTGTTGAGGCGGGAAGAGGGCAAGCAAGAACTCAATAGAGGAAACTGTTTGAGCGACAGTTGTGGGCTGTTAAGAAACCTGTCAGTAAGCCTCTTGTCGTCGAGCGGAGGGCGTAGTATGAACCTTTTGGGTGGCAATCTTCTCTTGGGAGAGGTCATCTTTTTGCGCTCTTGAAGCTCTTTGAGCAGTCTCTGTGGGCTGTTCTGGGGTAGCTCCTGTGGATCAATGGCGACAGAGAGAACCCGGAAATGATTGGGGACTAAATGGCTTTTGAGATGCAACTGGAGAGGAAACGGAGAGAAAGAGGATGCAAACGATAGGTCGGAGGGTCTCGGGAGCTGTGAGAAAGAAGAAGAGAGCTCCATAAGGGAGGTCTCAGAGAATTGAAGATATTTGATGGAAGTCCTGTGTTACAAATTGATTACATGAATAAACGTGGAAGGCAGTGGAGAGGGGTTTAGAGGTTGGGGTTTTTGCTTTGGGGAGCAGCTAATGGTTGATTGGGATGGATAAGGCCAACACAATTGGAAAGATGATTTTTTTGGAACTTTGGCTTAAACATCAAAACGCTACGTCGTCTGACATTTATATGCAATTGACCATTTTTGCTGGGCTGAAGCTCCGTTACGGTGGGATACAATGAAATCTCTTCAAAAATATATATAAATTTTCTAATAAATAAGTCTTTAATATTTATTATTTATAAATTAATCTTAAACTTACTATTTATTTTTTATTTAAACAAAATTTAAGAATAAATCCTTAAAAGATCTTGTGTTGTGTAAATAAATTTTCCTTATTATAATATGAGTCTATTACTAAATTTTGTCAAAATAAAATTTATTGTGTCAAGGTATAATTTTTGTTTAAGATGGAATGAATTTTTAAATTCTAAACTTATTTAAATTTACACAAAAAAAATTTACGACTAATACACAAATCAAACAATTTACTATAACAACAACAATCGTTAGCTCAACGCTTTTAAATTAATAATTTTATGATAGCTATCAATAATATTTCAAAGTTAGTTACATTTCAAAATTCAAATATATTTGGATTATTTCATAAAAGATAATGATATTATAAAAGTTGGGTATTCGTTTAAAATAAAAAGATAAGCGTTTAATAGTCCTTATTTTGTAGAAACCATCTTAACAACCTCATTAACATAATCAGAAACAGTTCCACAAAATCTGGAATGGTTAAGTTATTATCTTTTCTGTATGGTTGAAGGATCCTTCTGTTTGCCTAATTCGATAATCGATCTCAAGACACAGTCAAAAGATTATCCGAACAATAAGATATTTGAAGATTTTGTCAAAGATAGTGAAGAAGATGTTTTAATAGATTTAAAGTCAATTAAGTCAGTTAATCCATATTTCAATTAAAGCAAGGGCTAGTTGGAGGGAATTCTTATTTAAGGGACAACTACTATATTAAAAAATACATTAGATTTCATAAACACATCGGTAGCATTAACACTTAGTCTCAAAAAGTTACACTTTATACCCTTTGTGCTTTTGAAAGTGAAAGCACTCTATCAAGAGAGAGATCAATATTTATTGAAACTCATATTGAGCAAATCTTATTTTCATTTGTTGAGAGCTTGAAGAGGCTTGTTAAATACTACTAGTGTGGAAGGTTGAAAAACCTTGAAAAAGATGTACTTGTGAGCTTGGAGAGGCTCGTCAAATTACTATTTGGAGATTATTAGTAAAATACTCAAGTTGGATACTTGGAGATTGGACGTAGGCTTCGTTATAAGTCGAACCAGTATAAAATGGTTGTCTTTCTCTCTCTTTCCTTAATCTTTAAATTTTTGTGTTATAGTTATTGTTGTTTTCAATTTGCAAGAGGTTCCTTTCATTTTAAATTTTCATAGGCTCATTTCATTTAAAAGTTTAACATGCTCCTATCATTATAAGAATTGGTAGTAACTTGAAAAAATTTTCAAGTCACACACAATTCACCCCCTTCTTGCGTGTGTTTGCTTTATCATTTAGTATTAAAGTGAGGTTTCACATTTATTGTGTTTTGCAGCACGTAATAGATCATGACAAACAACTTAAGAAGTCTTGAAGGCCAATTTGTCATAAAGCCTATTTATTTTAATGAAAACAACTATTCCTATTGGAAGAAAAGAATGACAATTTATCTCCAATCTGTGGATTTTGAAGTTTGGCAAGCTATCAAAATGAGAGTTACATCTCCAGCTACTAACGATGTAGAATTATGGATTGATGCTGATAGAAGAAATACATAGTTGAATGCTAAAGCATGACATCATCTGATTTGTGCACTCTCTCCAGAAGAATATGAAAAGATATTCTACTATTATATAACAAAGGAAATGAGAGAGAAACTTCAGGTTATCTTTGAAGGAACAAATGAGGTAAAGAAACATAGGATAAGTTTTTTAGTACATCAATATGAAACTATTAGTATGAAATAGGGAGAAACTATAGACGAATTCTTTGGATGATTCAACAACATCATCACAGCCTTGAAGAATTTAGGAAAGATATATCCTAATGATGAGCTCGTAACAAAGGTCCTTAGGTCACTGCCAAAGGAATGGAGACCCAAAGTGACAGCTTTAAAAACTGCAAAGGATCTAAACACTATTTCACTTGATTGGCAAAGAGGAAACTTAATGATCCATGAGACAGAGCTTAGATGAGATGAAGGATCCTCTTATAGAAGAGGAATGGCTTTGATAGCTACTGATGAATCAGCTCCATCCAACGGTGATGAAAGCAACACTAAGTTGTAGATAGATGGAGATGATGAATTCAATTTTATGGTTAGAAAATATGCACGCTTTTATAAAAAGAAGCTGATAAAGAAAAGAGAAGGAAATAAGAAAATTGGAAACAGTAAGTTCCTATCAAAAGGCAGCGACAACAGTAGTAATACACATAATACTCAAATTATATGTTATCACTGCAAGAAGCCTAGACACACCAGACCAGATTGTCCCCTTCTTCTTCAAAAGGACAAAACTGAAAATAGAAGACCCAGAAAGCAAGCCATGACTATAGCTTAGTCTGATGAAGATTTTCAAAATTTTGATGAAGAAGAGTTTGAAGAAGTAAGCAATGTTTGTCTTATGGCTGATTCAGGAAAAGATGAGGTATATTGTTCTGACTTTAATATTGAATTTGATGAATTACGTGATGCATATCATGAACTGTATACTCAGTACAGGAAGTTAACTGTGCAATATTTCAAAGAAGTTGAGAAGTCTAAAAATAATGATGTTTCTTTGAAAAATAAAATTAAGTCATTAGAATCAATGAATAAGAACCTATTGTCTAAGAATATATCTTTTGAAAATGTTTATAAGCAAAAGGTATCTAAAAAAGAACTTTTGGAAGAAAAAGTGACTCAGTTAGAAAATGCATTGCTTGAGAATGATTATGGAAAAGTAAAAAAATTAAAAGAAAATGTTGTTGTACTGGAACTTGAAAAAGAGAAATTTGCTGGAAAAATTATATCTTTGGAAAATGATCTTGTTGATTTTGTTGATGGAAACAATAATCTTGATACATTACTTAGTAATGGTAAATGTATTTTTGATAAGGCAGGAATAGGATATGATGAAGATAATATTATTAAGCTGTATAAGAATTTCTTTCTTAGAAACAACAGTAACTATAATCGAAAAGGCAGTAACTTGTTGCATGAAAAAAAATGATAGTAACTCTTATTCATCTATTTTATGCTTTTATTATGGCAAACATGGACATATTAGTCACTCTTATAGCATTCGTAGAGTGAAGAAATTATTTGAGGTATATGTTTGGAGACCAACAGGTTAGACTACTAACCTGAAAGGACTAACAAAGTTTGGGTAACTGGATTAAGATAATACATTATGCAGTTATGCTTCAAAACAGTGCCAAAAGAAAATCAATGGATGTTTGACAGTGGCTACTCAAGACACATGACAAGTGAAATATCACACTTCAACTATATTGAAAGTAAAGATGGAGGTAGTGTTGTTTTTGCAAACAAAAACAAAGAAAAGGTCACTGGAATTGGTAAAATTGGTGCCTCGAACTCTACTTCTACTGACAATGTTCTCTATGTTGTTGGTTTGAAACATATCCTGCTAAGTGTAAATCAGTTATAAGATAAAGGATATAGAGTCACATTTTATGCATCTCATTACGAAATAATCAATAATAATGACAATAACATTGTGTTTGTTGGTCCTAGAAATCAGAATATATATTGTGCTCAATTGGAAGACATGCCTTCTCAAGAAGTTAAGTGTTTTGTTTCCCTAAAAAGGGACTCATTAATCTGGCATGGAAGATTTGGATATGCTACTAAGAGCATTTTATCAAAACTATCAAAAAATAAGTTAGTAAGAGGTTATCGAATTTAAACTTTGAAAATAATCAAATTTGTGAAGCATGCTTAAAAGGAAAACAAGTTAGAAGTAGTTTTCCATCCAAGGATGTTGTATCTAACCAACCACTTTAGCTTATACATATGGATTTGTTGGTCTTACTAGAACTCAAAGTTTTGGTGGTAAACATTATGGTTTTGTTATAATAGATGATTATTGTAGATTTACTTGGGTTTATTTTCTAGTAAATAAGGATGATGCTTTTGAAGTATTTGAGAATTTTTGTAGAAAAATTCAGATTGAGAAAGGGTACTGCATTACTTCAATTCGGAGTGATCATGGAGGAGAATTTGATAATAGAAAATTTAAAGATTTCTATGATGATAATAGTATCAATCATAATTTCTCATGTCCAAGGACTCCCTAGCATAATGAAGTTTTTGAGAGAAAGAACAAGACTCTTGTTGATATGGCCAGAACCATGCTATGTGAAACTGGTCTACCTCATAGCTACTGGGCAGAAGTTGTTTCTATGACCTGTTACATTCTAAACAGGTGTCTTATAAGGCCTATTCTCAAAAAGACCCCCTATAAGCTATGGAAAAGAAGAAAGCCAAATGTTGTCCAAGCACACCTCAAACTTCACCAGTAGTGCCTTCAGATTCACAAGATCAATAAGGTCCTTCTGAAGCTAGAACAGAGACAACTCCCAAGCACACCTCAACAGGCTCCTATATTGCAAAGGACACCAGATACTCATAACAAAAGGACACCAAGAAAATGGAGAGGTCTTGATACACTTCAGTATATTCTGGGAGACCCTTCAGAAGGCTTAAGACCAAAAGCATCCTTCAAAAACAATTATGTTGCCTTTGTTTCATAACTAGAACCAAACATTGTTGAAGAGGCAATTGCTGGTAAAAACTGGACTTCAGCTATCAAAGATGAACTAAACAAGTTTGAAAGGAACCAAGTTTGGAATCTAGTACCTTATCCACAAAACAAGTTAGTCATTAGAACTCGTTGGGTATTTAGAAACAAACTTGCCAAAAATGATAAGGTGGTAATAAATAAAGCTAGACTTGTAACTCAAGGCTATAGCTGAAAGAAAGGTATTGATTTTGATGAGACTTATGCTTCTATTGCTAGACTGGAGTTTATTAGAATTTTACTTACTTTTACATGTTATAGAAATTTTAAATTATTCCAAATGGATGTTAAAAATGCTTTCTTAAATGGTTATATTAATGAAGAAGTTTTTGTTAAGCAACCACTAGGAATTGAGATTGCAGACCATCCAGATTATGTGATGAAATTAACAAAAGCTTTGTATGGTCTAAAGCAGACTCCTTGAGCATGGTATGACAAGTTAAGTAATTTCTTACTTGAGAATAACTTTGAAAGAGGAAAGGTAGATAAAACCTTATTTATCAAGAAAAGGGAAAATGATTTACTTATAGTTCAAATACACGTTGATGACATAATATTTGATGCTACTAATCCATCTTTTTGTAAAGAATTCTCAACCTTAATGCAAGGGGAGTTTGAAATGAATATGATAGGTGAACCATCCTTCTTTCTTGGGATACAAATCAAGCAAACAGAAAAAGAAATCTTCATTAATTAAAACAAGTACACAAAGGAACTTATCAAAAAATATCATTTGGAAAATGCCAAACTAATGGGAACTCCAATGTACACAAGAACTAAGCTTGATAAGGATGAAGCAGGTAAGGCTACTGATGAAACAAAATATAGAGGAATGATTAGTTCACTTCTATATCTCACAGGCTTAAGACCAGATATTATGCTTAGTGTATGTCTTTGTGCACAATTTCAATCAAATCCTAAAGAAAGTCATCTTCAAGCAGTCAAGAGGATTTTTCGTTTTCTTCTTGGAACCATAGATTTTGGACTATGGTATCCAAAAACAAATTCATATAACATGCTTGGCTATTGTGATTGATAACTTGCATTTTGTCATGTTAATTCTTTGTGTTTTATGTTCTTTTGGTAGGCTTTTGTGATGTTTTGCTTGT
>JAOSBL010000210.1:25542653-25554152 GCA_027568915.1 Erythroxylum roraimae
TACCTCACTGAGTTCGCAAACTCACCCAAAATTGCAACATATTTTTCAGGACCGAGAGTAGACTCCTAGCTCCAGAGAGACTTTTCTAACCGGGTAGATTGTGTTGGCGAGAGAAGTCATGGCTCACAAGTCGGTCAGCTGGGACTTTTGGGGTGACCTAGATAGAGCTAATGTATTTTCCCTAGTTATATAGCATGTTGTACTAGGGTTTTTGTAGTAGTGATGTACAGACACTAAACGATGACAGTTGTATAAACTTTTGACTTTGATGAAATGAAATGGGGAAAATTTTGGTTTTAAAAAAAAAGTTGTGATTTTGTACTGACGTTTGATTATTATGATGCCATGTGAAGTACAGTAGTGATTGTGCGTAGCTCACTCTTATCGTAGGATATGTATCGGAATGACCTACGGGCGTCCTGGTATCTACTCTGCGGTAAGGGGGCGCTACACCAACCCGGTCAGGTTGGTGGCTGGACTGGAACGCCAAAAATGACGTCATTTTTGGATTCGTTTTAAAAAATATATAGGGTTGGGCCACCCAATCCCTGACCCGACCCAACCTATTGACATCCCTATTAACAAGTATCCATATATTTGTTTAAATGTATCCGTACTTTAGTTTACGATATCGATTGGTTCTTTTATAAGGAAAAACATAATGTTTTTATGTTTTATTAATACCCAATTTTAATAGAACAATGAACAAGAACAATTTAGGGATAATATAAAAATGCAATATGAATATCATAATTATGATCTCATCATAATTTCATTTGTAATGAACATTTGTCTCATGGATTTTATGATATACATCTGAATATGTATTAGATAAAGAATGCTTTTAAATAATTATGTTAGCAAACTACAACAACTAATTGGCTATAGAGCATAAATCAACAATCTCATACTTGCACTAACACAATCGTTTAAGCATCTTATAGAATATCACCATATGATGATGATGCTACTATTGGGACAATAGTTTAGTGAAAGAATTCTACAAGATTATCTTTAGTGAGCACCTATTTGAATGCTACAGTTTTCTTCTCCATTATCATTGTAATTAAGAAAAACTACTAAAATACATATTTAGATTTTTTATAAGACCTTAGCTACTCTTGCATGCCCAATAACTATAATGTTTTATAGTACGTTACTATTTTAAATAATGTAAGGAACTATACCAAGTTAGAAACAATTTTATGGTTAAGTTGACGTTAACAATCTTCTCTATTTGGAGGCCCATGATGGAGGACCTTCTGTATTGTAAGGATTTCTTCGATCTTATTGATGTGGACAAATGTGTGAAGGATGTTGTTCCTTCAAAATCTGAGAAGATGTTAGATAGAGAATAAGAGAAGATGAAGTAGAAAACTCTAGGCATGATTCAACAATGAATTGTTATCAATATATTCAACCATGTATCACAAGAAATAGATCCTTTGAGCTATGGAAAAAGCTAGAAGGACTTTATGAAAGGGAGATTGCCCATAATAAGGTCTCTCTGATTAAAATGTTTGTAAACTTGAAGTTGAAAACTAGGAAGTTTGTGTTAGAGCGTCTGAGTGATTTCCAGGATATAATCAACAAGCTTACAAAAATGAAGATTATTCTTGATGACGAGTTTCAAGCCTTGTTCCTGTTAAGTTCGCTATCGAATCGCTAGAATGCAGACGATAAGCAATTTAGCTTGTGAAGGTGTGTTTTCTTTGGATGTAATTAAAAAGAGTATGTTTAATAAAGAAACTAGAAGAAAAAAGATGAAAGTTGACATCAGACAGGCTTTCTTGGCAAAAAGCAAGGGAAAGAGTAAGAGCAGAGGTCCCAAAAGACGTGACAAGTTTAAGAACCGATCAAAGTGTAAAGGTAACAAAAGCTTGAAAACACACCACTATTGCGAAAAGCTAGGACACATCAAAAGTTTTTATTATCCCTAAACAAGATTATTAGAATAATGAAGATGATAAGAATATAGCCGCAACGATTGGATGATGAAGTGTCCCTAGTTTATGAGCAACGACGAATCCAGGATTTTAGTATTGGGGGGGCAAGAACTTAAACCACAAATTTTTTGTAGGGGCAAGGAACTATATATATGTATATATTCTGAAAAAATTTTAGTGCCAGGCCCCCCTGGATCCGTCACTGTTTATGAGACAAGTGAATGCTTTCATATCAATATTTTAGCTTCTGACATTGGAACATCATATTATTGTGTTCAAAAAATGAAGCACTTCTCAAATTATGAGAACGAAGACTTTGGGACCTTAACTTTTTTTAATTTTATTTTTATCATGCAAGTGCTAATGATGGCATGTTATGACTTCACCATACCCTATTTTTACCCGATTGAAGGAAAGTTTGTTCCCTTTCCTTCTTACTTCGGAATGTAATACTCGAATGCAAAAATTTGGGTTATTAATAGGGAACACAGGGTAAGCTATAAGAAAAGAAGGCATATCATTCTTGAATTTGCAATTATTACATTTTCATCATGCATTGAATAAATCTTTGATAATATACAGTTTATAAATTTTATGATCATGATATATTATTTAGTAAATTAACAAAATTAATTAAAAATTTATGATCTTAATTTATTATTTAGTAAATTAAGTAAAGAATTTAATTAAATTGACAGTAAGATTCTCAATTCCTCATTATAATATTTAAGTATCTCAATTTATCATTATAATATTTAAGTGTCTAAAAGAGTTTTTATATAAAAAAAAGTTCGAGTTGGTTCTAATTAATTGTTAGTCTCGTGAATTCTTGGACCACCTCTAAAGATTTGATATTCATTATTAAAAAGAAAAAAAATAACCCAAATCCCAAGCAGGAGTTAGTCCGGAATGCACTCCCCAAAGTTCAACAAGTAACGCCAAACAAGAACTAATATTGTGCACAAAACCTCTTAGCCATTGTCCAGAGCTATCACGCAATAAACCGACTTCTGTAGCACACCTAGTAGCAGAATTAACCTCCCCATCGGTGTTTAACTTCACCCACCCTTCTGGAGGCTTGGTCCAAACCCCATGACGCCTATGGGCACCATTATTCGCAGTAGTTGCTCGAGCTAATGTGTGTTCGGCTTGTACTACTCTAGCAACATAGTCTAACACAATAGAAGATCCAATATCCGCACTAGGCCAAGAGAAAGTGTCATCGAACACGGTTTTGTTCCTCCAATACCACAGAAACCAACATGTGACGACCCCAAAATTAATGGACCAAGCAAATCCCCATACCTTAATAGAAATGAGTAGATTCGTGGACAGCCATTCATTAACATCACCATTAAAAAAGTCTGCATTTACACCATTGGGAAGAAACCGAGTCCAAAAGGACTGTGCTCTTGAACAGTCCCTTATTGCATGCAAACAAGTTTTCAAGAGACCACAAAAGTTGCACCGACGACGCATAGAGCTCGAAGTGAATGAACATTTTATCTGGGTTCGGTAATTTGTGCTTGTGTGGTAGTTCTTTGGGGATGGCCATTCGGGAGCTCTTGACAGGACCGTGGGAGGTTAAATCGCGCCACATTTTCAGGGAAGGAAATAGGTGTGCTGACTGGTTAGCTCATGTTGCCAGGTCTTTTGATATCGACATATTCTGTCTTCCGTCCCCACCTTCGGGTTGTCTTTCTTATATCCTCGATGATATGGTTGGGGTCTTATCCCTGCGATTAGGAATGTAATCGCAGTTTTCTCCGATGTAAAAAAAAAAAAAGAAAGAAAAAAACATAAGTAGTTGGAATTGTGGAGGGGTCATGCCATCTACTAACAGCAATCTGATAGGTTCTGTTTATATCTTAGTGCCAAAATGGCAAGCATAAATCGCTAGACTTGAAATATGAGGATTCGGAATGAGGCATATCCCTTTTATTAGTCCACAACTTTTACTTTTCCTCTCCGCCTTTGTCTTCATCCTACTAAGCCTAGTCCTTTTTACATATACGCAACATGAAATATAGATGGGTACTTTTGTGGACATGAATAGTTTCCAGGTGGATAATATTGGAAGAGACAAGAGGCCTGACATTGGAAGTTTACCAAGTGCTCACTGTTGTTTCTGAGGCTGAAAATGGATTCTATACTGTAACTAAACATCAACGGTGTTAGAGAAACGAAAGCTTGAGCTCTTATTATTGCTCAATATAATTTCCAACGAAGCATTGGGTAGTAGATAGATATGCTCATTCACCACACCCAGCTCCATCTGAATTTCTCTCTGCTTTGGGTTGTCATTGAATCCCTGATTAAGAGATGATCATTTAGACATCCCTCTATATCTGCAGTGGTAGAACTTGGTCACAAAGAACCTGTGCCCACAAGTACTAGTAACATGGCCGCCAAAAAGACGGAGCTTCTGTCCTCTGCCATGAAGAGAACTAGCGAATGGTTCGATGCCTATCTTTTCTATTTTATCATTTTTTTCATAAAAAGTTGCAGGTTCTTGTTATTTATGCTATCTGTTTTTGTTACACAAATAATAGATCTCCAACCGTGAACTTTTACAGGATTGTCTCCCAGGAAATACCCAGCGACGTCACAGTTGATGCCGGAGGAGCTTCTTTTAAATTGCATAAGGTGTAAGTCAATCCTGACTACTGTTTCCTGTTTTAATTAACCACAATTAACTTGAAGAACAAATAGCAATATATTTATTGTAGTAAATTGTGAGTTGTCTTTTAGTTTGTATTCCCAACTTCCATCAAGGAGCAATACTACAGTTTTTGGAGAATCTTAGTCTCATAGTAGTTTGTGTTTGATGATTTGTTGTTAATTCTGCTCCTGCTTGGTTTGAAGTTCCCACTGGTCTCAAAGTGTGGATACATAAGGAAAGTGGTATCAGAATCTAGTGATGCTGATCTCTCTGAGATCCAAATTCCAAATATCCCAGGTGGAGCAGAGGCATTTGAACTTGCAGCCAAGTTCTGCTATGGAATCAACTTCGAAATGAGTATAGAAAACGTTGCCATGCTTCGATGTGTGGCAGAGTTTCTAGAGATGACAGAGGACTACGCAGTTGGGAATTTAGTCGCAAGAAGTGAAGCATATTTGGATGAAGTTGCACTTAAGAGCCTTACTGGTGCAGTTTCCATCTTGCATCTATCAGAAAACCTCCTTCCTCTGGCTGAGAAAGTAAAATTGATAAGCAGATGCATAGATGCAATTGCCTTTATAGCCTGCGAAGAAAGACAATTCTCTACAACAGGTAGGTCAGATAGTGGAATTGATGGCGTAATTTCTTCGATGGTTTGCCAGCCAAAGACAATTGTTGATTGGTGGGCTGAAGACTTGACAGTTCTCAGGATTGATATCTTCCAAAGAGTTCTGACAGCTATGATGGCAAGAGGGTTTAAACAATATGACCTTGGACCTATTTTAATGCTCTATGCGCAGAAAGCTCTACGAGGTTTGGTGAGATATAAACCTGAAATACTTGGTTTGACGATTCTATCGCATATGGTTTATGTGTTCTTAATCTTTCTTTCTGGAACAGGAAACACTTGGTAAGGGAAGGAAGAAGATTGAACTACATCAAGAACATGAGAAGAGAGTTGTCTTAGAGACAATAGTCAGTCTTCTTCCAAGAGAGAGGAATGCATTGTCTGTTAGTTTCCTCTCCATGTTACTCCGAGCTTCAATATTCCTGGAGACAACGGTTGCCTGCCGGCTTGATCTGGAGAAGAGAATGGCCTTACAATTAGGACAAGCTGTCCTGGACGATCTGTTGATCCCTTCATATTCATTCACAGGAGATACTTTGTTTGATGTAGACACAGTTCATAACATAATGATTAATTACCTTCAATATGAAGCAGAAGGGAGCCAATATGGGTATCAAACAGATGAGTTTGTTTCACCGTTGCCTAGTGATATGGAACGAATTGGGAAGTTGATGGAAAACTACCTAGCTGAAATAGCTTCTGATCGTAACTTATCTGTTGCAAAATTCATTGGTCTTGCTGAACTTGTACCAGAACAATCAAGGGTAACAGATGATGGAATATACAGAGCCGTAGATATCTACCTCAAGGTGCATTCTTCCTCATTACCTTCTTATGAAGTTCAAATCTCGCAGTATGTTCTATTAGAATATTGAAATTCATCGAGTGTTGCTATGATGAATCTTTTAAACCAGAAAATGTTAAAGCAGCTTTTTCAAGCTTTAGGATTGTTAATGGAAAACCAAGAGCAGTAACCTATATAGCGATAATCACGATTGTTCTTTTATTGGATTTCCTTATCATAAGTTCGTATTTTGATCAATAGGCTCATCCTGCTTTAACCGATTTGGAGAGGAAAAAAGTCTGCAGTTTAATGGATTGCCACAAACTATCTCGAGAGGCCTGTGCTCATGCTGCTCAAAATGATCGCCTTCCTGTTCAAACTGTTGTTCAAGTACTTTATTACGAGCAACATCGCCTTAGAGATGCTAGGAATGGTGGTTTCACGGGTGGAGATTCCCCTGTTCTTCCTTCTAAACTCAGCTTATGTCCCAATGACACAGTTTCTGATGAACTTTCAAGCTTGAAAAGAGAGAACCAAGACCTGAAATTGGAACTAGTTAAAATGAAGATGAAGTTGAGAGAAATTGAAAGATATACAAATAGATCAGATACAGGCAGCCCAATGTCAGCTTCTGATAAACCCCCTTTGCCTCGAAAATCATTCATAAACTCAGTCTCAAAAAAGCTTGGTAAGCTTTATCCTTTCGTACGTGCTGATGGAGTCACACCCTCCAATTCCAAAACCAAAACAAGGCCAAGCAAGGATCGGCGGCATTCCATATCCTGATAAATAGGTATATTTCTGAAATTTGGGAGGTTCTTTCTGAACAATTCATCCTTTTACATCAGCTGTTGTCTGTTTCAAATTCATATATACCTCTGTATATCTCCTTCTCTCGTCTGATATCACTGTATATAATAGTCTCATTCCATATTCTATGTGATGTCTGATCCAGAGATTGATGAATTAGAGAACTTTAATAGTTTTAGGGTCTAACCCATCAGATTGACTTGGTAACTAGTCCAATGCTACAAGAATTACCCGATGAAGACTGCTTCCATATTGATTTCTGATGACAAGAATCCCTACTCAAGCAAATTTTATATTTTTCCTACTTCTGAATCATGAACACCAAAGTGTCTTAAGAATACTCAAGGGGCCGGCTAGCAAGCAGTAACGCTTTATTCTTGGTAATCTGTGAGTAGGAGGTATGTCGTTTCTGAACTTTCATGTATGAATGCCTATGGTGGATCCATACCCCTGCAAGGCTAGGCACATAGCACTTTTACTCAATAGGCCTGGAATCCAACATTGTGCCACAGCCGACAAACACATCGACGCCTGCTACTTCTATTGGACAGTGGAAGTTATCAGCCACAGACTGTTCTTTAAAGAAGCTAAAATGGTTATTTTTAAAGGTCCCTCTGGACTCTTTTGGTCTATAAAGGCAGCCATGTCTCTCGTGCATCTAAAAAGAAGCGTTAGGTATCTGTCGGCCCTCACTGACTTGATATTCCATTTTGCTTCTCCTGTTCCACAAGTTAATATTTTCGGTGTAAGACATACCAGTTAATAACACAGTAAAAGTGGCTTTGTAGGATCTACTTAAATCCAGGGAACGTACATTGTTCAGAAGTATATAAAGATCCGTATTGATATCGGAGAAAATGTGATACAGACAAAATAAATGGTTTCAAAGTTCTAACCCAATTACAATTTTCATAATGTTGAAATTGCCATCTTGTTCAAGAATACAAGGACTTTCTACTGATAGAAGTCAACGTGATCATGCCGGATACAACCGGGTCTTTTCTACTTTTGCGAACGAAATAATATATGAAGTTATTAGCGTGATGCTAAATGCTTAGTTCATCTATCATCATACTCGTTCAAGATTGAACCTTTGGCTCTTTCAATAAACAAAGCTTTCAGTGGGTTTGTCTAGTTCAGTTGAGGACTATAGATGCTGGCAAGCTTTAGAAAATTGTGAATATGTAGCTGATCATTTGAAAGCATGTCAGTATTATATTTAGATGATTAAGTACGTTAAGAAAGTTCAGAAAAGATGCAAGTCGAGCATTCCCATTTACTGATTAGATTGTAATTGGATTTCCAAGCAATGGGGCCACGAATCATACTCTTTTGGATAAAGTTATCTTTACACAAGACACGCATCAAACAAGTAACTAAGCAGGAAAAAAGAAAAAGATCCGAACATCAATTACGGAACTAGTGGATGGGAACAAGTCCAAAAAGTCCTCGTCACATTAGAGTAAGGCAGATATTTTCAAGTCATGTTGAGACTCAAAACTTGGAAAAGCCAAGGAGGCTGTTTCAGTCTCTCCTGTGTAAATCGTTCTTCAACTTCAACACTATTTTTACTCCCACCTTGGCACTCCAAGCCTATTTCAGGAATCTGAACGGTTTTTTCTCTAGTTGAATACGTTGTTTGACGGTTTCCTTGATTTGTCCTGTTGATATGGCTTGATCCTGTGGAAGATGAACAAAAGCTTTGCCCTGAATCTGAAGTCCGAGGTGTCTCCGGTTTCTTTCCCCGACTGTAACTCGTTGGCCCTAGTGTTAGCCTGATCTCACTCTCATTTATGGGTTCTAAAAGTCTGTAGCCATTTGATTCTGCAACATACTCCTCTGCAGGTCTCTCCAAGTCAAATGTCACCATCGACTTTTGTTGCATATCACGTGCATTAATAGTATGATTGAAGCTGATGCCTTTCTTCGATTTCCATATTTCTTCACTCCTCGAATCAGGCCTATAATAACTTTCACTTCTTCTCATCAGAGTCTTCTGTACTTGATATAAACGGTGAAGTTCGTTTACCTGCAACAGAATTTTTAGGCTAAGAATTGCCAATTCGGTTTGAAAATCCGAATAGACAAGAGATGGGGAAGAGTTACCTGCTCTCTGAACGTTTCTTCGTGCTTCAACATGGCCATTCTCATGTATTCCTTGTCGCAAGGCTTGAGAAGTTTCGCCATAGAAACTGCTGTTAAACCAACCACTATAGAACCAGATATATTTATTGTAACTGGTAATCGAAGAACCCTTCCATGTGCTCAGGAATTCATCAGGATCAAATTTCAAGATTGAAGATATCTCTGCAACTCGCTGTTTACCTGTACAACGAGTAGAAAACGGTAAACACCAACGAGGTCTCTTCTATCGATGATAAGGAGTTCTAGTTACTGAAAGGACTAAAAGGAAAGCAATTTCGAACAATTATGCATCTACATCATCATTCATCAACTTTGTATAATTTGTCTGTTTGTCAACTTCCCTTTTTTTAAAATCTTCTCCTCTTCCTGGGCCACAATCTTAATTACGGGCACAAAAATCTTCTTCCAATACGAAAAATCAACGTTGTATCGTATCATTTCCTTACTCTTGCCATATTAAACCTTCAGTGGCACATTATATGAAACCTCAAAACTAAATGCAGTTTAAAGACACAGAAGATCCCTAGTCCCTGACCATGAAGAAAAGAAGCAAGGTTCTATTCTTCGCTTGTAATCATATGGCCCTAAATCCTTTTCTTCTACAAGGAGCACGTAATCAGACAAATGAAGAAAGTCATCAACAATTAATAAGTAAACAATAGAGAAGTGCATGGAACATGTTCTTGGTTGAGATCAGTTCAGAGAGCGCTAAGGCATAAAGACAAAAACATGAAAATGGACAATACCATGAAAATGACATGCTGAACTTATCATATCTGTTCTTCCAAAGATTCTAAGTTTCAGAACACAGAATTCATGGAAAAGTGAATGCAAGAAAAAGATGAAAGATCGATCACCTGTAACAGTTTGAATAGAATCAAAAACTTATGCTTTGAATGTGGAGAAGAAGCAGAAGAGAATAGAATCCTTTCCAGAAAAAGGCCAACAGTACTACTACTGGTTGCACCAAATCTTCAACCAGCAACAGCTTGTTTCCTAATGAAAGGCCTTTGCTTTTCACATTCTCAGTCAGTATATACTGCAAAAGAAGGAATAAAATATAGATGAAGAAGAATTTAAGATTCTTTATCTGTTTCTCTTTCTCTCTGACACATACATATGATCACAGAAACCAAAGAAAGGTTGCGTCTGGAGTTTGAGGCATGCCAAACAAATCCCAGTGCATTGGCCAATATCATTCAAGTTTTGTGGAAGAGGTGCCCCAGACAAGTCCAGCAATGCAGGCAGATAAAAGAATTTTGGAGAAAACTATAACAGTAACTCTCCTAGACACAACTATTAAACATTAGTTTAATGTTTATAATTGTTGAGGATCACAAGGCCCTACAATGCGTCTGACAATCATCAGAAAGAGCAGTTCAGCCTGCCGTAAGGTGAATCACATGCAACAAGCATTCTATATCTCCAATAACTAGTTGTCTCGATTATCTATACAAATATTATGTATTGTAATTAAATATCAGGGGAGCTTATGAAGGTGGCATGAACTGGCCCCGCCGACAATTAGATCTTCACCGTACATTACGTGGGTGCCTCACAAAACACTCCAAAAATTCAAAGACTGGCCACGGGATCTAGAATTCAATACTACAGAAATATTCTGATAAGCAAAGCGTCGAGGATCAAGAGGCTTGTGTGCAAGGATACAAGCAAAAATTTAGAAATGGGATCTCCAATGATAGGGGGTCAAGTTCCAAGTCTTTCTAATGTTTAACTTTTTGAGTTTAAGACTAAAGAAATTTACAGAATTTCATATCACCTTACTCCTAATTAATAAAGAGCGTGTTTCCAAACTCATGAAAAATATATAACCTTACTCGTAATTAATAAAGAGATTGTTTCTCAACCATGAGAAAGTAATAAAATTGGTCTATCTAGACAATCAAAATCAAGCTTATCTAAGAAAATATACGGTACACATTAATGTACTTACACAACCGTACCCTACTAACCTATTTATCACAGGGAGAGAACAATAGTGTCTCTTTTTAAGAAAGTCTGGATCCTCTGTCCAGTATTACCTTGTCCTATTCTGTCCATTTGAATCTTAATTATCCATTTATGCGGGACCCATATAAATAGACACGGGATCCACATAAATAAATGGTTAAAATTTAATGGATATAATAGGACAGGATAATATTAGACAGAAAATCCTAGCTCCTTTTAAGGGTATGCATTTGAGGGATATTATATTTCCATTACATGTATAGGTCTCATGGTGTGTCGAGAAAGAGTGAGCTGGAGCTATTTGTCACTGTTACGTCGCAAGCATAAAAAAGGGTAATAAAGGATAAATAAATAAAATTCATGTCTGCTCGTGCTGATCGAGAAAAATGATCACATTCACATGGAATGTAGGGTATTATGTGTGAGTGCTGATCCCCTGTCCAAATTACCCAGTACCAACCCTGTCCAAGTAGATCTTAGCCATCCATTTGTGTGGGACCCATACAAGTGGATGGCTAAGATCCACTTGGACAGGGTTGGTACTGGGTAATTT
>JAOSBL010000210.1:25600179-25614089 GCA_027568915.1 Erythroxylum roraimae
AGAAAATATAAATCAAAATTTTCTCTAGCCCCAATAGATGATCAAATGACCTCCAATAGGGATGAAATTTTAATATGTTATTTCTGGGTTTTGCCTCTTCACTTCCAACTGTCATAATCGGATTTGGATCTCTCTAACTTGGTATTTTATATTTAGTCTCCTTGTATACGAATTTGTATTCTGCCACCTTTGGGTGATGATTATTACATTTTATTGTGCCAAAGAGCTTTCTTGATAATTGTGTTTACCTCTAGTTGAGCTAGGAAAGAACAATTTGTCTTGATTAGTGGAAGTAAGAGTTGAAAGCCACATAATATAAACAAGTCCATGGGGAGATCAAAGTCCAAAAGCAAGATCATTTGCCACTATTGCGACAAGCTCGACCACATCCAAAGATATTGTAGAAACCAAAAAAATGATTTGGCCATTGAAAAGAAAGAACAAGGTGAAAAAATTGAGCATCAACAAGAAGAGGAAGACACCACCTTAATTGCTACCAGTAAAGAAGACTTATTCTTTATTGGTGATTCAGGTTATTTGAGCCTTGCTTGTGATGATTGCACTTGGTTGATTCATTCGGGTGCCTTATATCATCTTACTTCACTCTGGGAATACTTCTCGTCCTACACTAATGGAGAATATGGCTATGTCAGGATGAGAAATGATGGCTCATCTAAGATTGTGGGCATGGGTACGGTGTGCTTAGAATCATCCACTAGTTGTTAATTGTTATTGAGAGATGTCAGACACATTAGGTTAAATTTGATTTCAGCAAGTGTGCTCAAAGATGATGGCTTCTCCAGCAAATTTAGTGAGGGAAAATGGAAGCTCACTAAGGGGAGTTTGATACTGACACGAGCTATTAAGCAGAGATCCTTATATGTGATGTAAGCTAAGTTATGCTATGGAAATGCTAATGTGATTGATGATTCTTCCTGTGAGTTATGACACAAGAGACTTGGTCATATGAGTGAAAGAGGTATGCAAGTCCTTACAAAGAAACAATTCCTCCCTAAATTGCAAGGTATGTCTCTAAGATCTTGCATTGATTGTTTGGCTAGAGAACAACATAGGGTGTTATCAAATCTCATCCCCTATTTTAGAAGAAAGCATCCTTTAGATCTTATTCATACTGATGTTTGTGTTATGGATGCCAAATCACATTCTATTGAACTTTATTTTGTCACTTTTATTAATGACTTTTCTAGAAAACTATGGGCTTTTGTGTTAAAAATCAAAGATCAAGTACTATTGGCATTTAGGAGTTTTAGGCCAATGTTAAGAGAGAAACAAGCTGGAAGTTCAAATGTGTCAGTGTCGATAATGGTGGTGAGTACAAATTTGAAGAATATTACAAAGCTCAGGGTATCAAGCTTGAGAAGACACCCCAATGACACCTTAGTTGAATGGGTTGCTAGAAAGAATGAACAAAGCAATTGAAGAAAGGGTTCGATATATGTTCTCTCTTCCAAAGGTGCCAAAGTCCTATTAGGTGGAAGCAATATTTACAACTGTCTATCTCATCAACTGGCCCCCTTCCATTCCACTTGATGGTGATATTCCAAAAGGAGTGTGGATTGGGAGAGATGTTTCCTACAAGCAATTGAGAGTCTTTGGGTGCCTAGCATATGTTCGTATTCCA
This sequence comes from Erythroxylum roraimae, assembly GCA_027568915.1. NCBI lineage: Eukaryota > Viridiplantae > Streptophyta > Magnoliopsida > Malpighiales > Erythroxylaceae > Erythroxylum > Erythroxylum roraimae. The sequence continues at coordinate 25,601,822 of JAOSBL010000210.1, forward strand.
AAGGATGAGAAGTGCAAGCTTGATAGCAAGTCCAAGCCATGCATCTTTCTTGGCTACTCTGGAGATCAATTTGGGTAAAAGGTGTAGGATGTAGTTTGCAAGAAAGTGGTCAGAAGTTGAGATGTTATATTTATGGGAGACAAGATAATTAAAGATTATAAAAAATCACAACAGCTAGTGTCTTCCCCGCTTGCCACAGTTAACCAAGATCTAATATTTCCAAAGGTTGTTCAAAGAGAACAACAATAAGATATCCATGAAGATGGCCCTAATGATAGTGATGGTGATGATGAAAATGATGAGCCACTAGTTGTTCAAACCACTACGCCATCGAAACCTCAATTGAGGAGGTCCACTAGACAAAGACAGCCTTTTTCCAAATATCCAACTAGTTAGTTTGCATTACTAAATGACGGGGGAGAGCTACGAGAAGGCTATGTTAGGTGTGCGCAGTAAGGAGTGGTATGATGCCATACAAGAAGAGATGGAGTCCTTACACTCAAGAATAAGTGGGTGTTCAAATTAAAGACTGGAGAAGATGGTACACCACCCAAGTATAAGTCAAAAATAGTTGTGAAAGGTTTCAACCAGAAGAAGGTTGTTGACTTTGATGAGATTTTCTGTCTAATTATAAAGATGTCTTCAATCTGGGTTGTTCTTGGTTTGGCTACTAACATGGATTTGGAAATTGAACAACTTGATGTGAAAACTACATTTTTCCATGGTGATCGTAAGGAAAAAACTTATATAGAGCAACTTGAAGGCTTCAAGGTCAAGGGAAGTGAGAAACTTATGTACCGTTTGAAGAAAAGCTTATATGGCTTGAAGCAGGAACCTCAGTAATGGTATAAAAGGTTCTAATCCTTTATATTAGACCATGGTTTTCAGAAAACACATGTCGATCATTGCATCTTTATGAAGAATTATGTTAAAGGTGATTTTCTCATTCTCTTGTTATATGTTGATGATATGTTGATTATTGATCATGATACCAAGAAGATTCTCAGTTTGAAGAAGACATTGAGTCAGTCCTTTGCAATGAAGGACTTTTAGCCCTACAAAGCAAATTTTAGGCATGTAAATTTCCTAAGATAGGAAGAACAAGAATCTATGGCTATCACAGGAAAGATACATCAAGATGGTGCTGCAAAAATTCAACATGGACAAGGCTAAACCCATGAGTTCTCTACTTGCATGCGATATGAAATTAATTTCCTGTTAGTGTCCTACAAGTGATGAAGAAAAGAAAGAGATTAAAAAAAGGTGCCTTATGCATTGATCGTAGGAAGTTTGATATATGTCATGGTTTGCACAAGGCCAGATATAGCTGACGTCATTAAGGTTGTTAACAGGTTTATGAGTAATCTTGGAAAAGAGCATTAGGTAGCAATTAAATGGATTCTCAAGTATCTTAGACGTACTTCCAAAGTGTGCTTACGCTTTGGTCCTAGACTACCTGTGTTAGATAGCTACACAGATGCTGATATGTTAAGAGATATTGATTCGAGCAAGTCTACTTATGGATACTTGATGACATTTGTAGGATGAGCAGTATCATGGCAATTAAGGTTGCAAAAGTGTGTTGCTTTGTCAACTACAGAGTTAGAGTACATAACAGTTGTTGAAGCAAGCAAGGAGTTAATGTAGATGAGAGATTGTTTTGAGTAGTTGGGTTTGAACCAAGAGAAGTTCCTACTCCATTGTAACAGTCAGAGTGTCATCCACCTTACCAAGAATGTTGTCTACCATTTTTGAAACAATCATATTCAGAGAAGATATCATTAGATTCGAGAAGCGATAGAAGACAAGTTGTTTGAGCTTGTGAAGATTCACACCGATCTCAATATATTGAAAATGTTGACAAAGACCTTACCAAAAAAGAAACTTGTTGCTTGTCGAAAGAAAATGGGCTTAGTCAAGCCCCCTAAGTAGGAGTTAGGGGGAGCTATGTTGTGTTAATCCCTCTTACTTAGAGGAATAGTCCATTAATTTAAACTAATTTCATATGTTATACCATATGAGTATTGTTTCATATGATGATATTTTTATGTTGGTTTGAAGCTTCAACTTTGCCCCCACTTTTAAGTTACTCATTGAGGTGTAAAATAGGGAAGATAATGAGTATATAAGAGAGGATATGTGGTTGGAAATCGTCTGAGTGAGTAGGTGTGGGGGTCACAAAAAGCACTCTAGAGTGTATAAAGGAGAGAGAGAGAGAGAGTCCCCAGAAGAGAAAGAATGTGCATATTAGAATTTTCTGTGACCCTAATTAATGACCAAACAACTTCTGATATTGATTTTTTTGCAGTCAGAATTGATAAGTTGAATGTACTCCGCCTCTTGTTATGGTTGCTACCATTCTGGGACTTGATGGATTCGGAAATAGGCAATGTTACTTTTCTTCTGACGTGGTTGGGGACTGAAACAGAAGCCAAGGCGTGAGATTTATACAAAGAAACACAAGGAATTAAGCTTTGCTTTTTCCTTTCTTTCTTTCGTCGAACACTTGGCATGGTTGTTGACGGTTTCAAAGCGAGTTGTGTGAAGCAGTGGTAACATCACCTGCAAGGCAATAAATATACCCCATTCAAGTGATTATAAGCTTTTAAAGAATATGTCTCGTAAGGGGACCAGTGCGTTTGTTGGGCTCTAAAACTTCGGAGGTTTTGATAAGTTAAACATGTCTATAGGCCCGCCTCATCATAGAACTAGAGATTTGAAGTTGATTGCCCAGTCTGGAGACTTTTTTGGGCTCTACTTCTGAAGTTGTAGCAACTAGGCTGTAATTCATTATTTTTATAAAAATTAGATTAAGGGTTGAAATTTAGACTTGTGTTGTCAACGCGTTATCAAATCTTAATTTTTAATTCAACATTGACTTCTTATATTCATAAATGCAAATTTAAAACTATACAATAAGAATTTGCGTAATTAAGAGAACTAAACAGAGGAGAAGCCAAGCACCAGGTCCGCGAAACTCCCTTCTCATGGGTCCCACTAAGACACACTGAAGAAAACATTCCCCAACGTTCAGAACTGGTCCAAGGGTTTAGGAGGAGGAGGAGGGAAGGAAAGGATTGTGTATGGTGTGCTCCAACCTCCATGAAGGTCTTCGGTCAACCATCTAGATTGCAGGTGCAGTCCAGCTATGACAAGGTTGGCATCCAATTACAGATTAAGAAACTCAAAGGCCAACATTAGTATCCCAAAAAATACGTAGGATGGCAATATCGCCCTTCATCCACTTACGGGCAGGTAGGCCCCCTGAAGTGCCAACTTGCTTCGGCAACTTGCAATGAGCATTAATTTGAATGGCAATAAAAAATTGAAACATAATCCATCCTAACATTTTTACCAAATCTTGGAATATTTAATGGCGTAAGAAAAGAAAGGGACCTTTGTATTTGGATCAATTCGGCTATGGACAACTTCCATCACTTCACCTTTAGGCTAGGTCAAAGCTCTATCATTATCTACGTAAAATATACATACACGATTAGATAATCTTAAAAACAACATTTTAATGGAATAAGTTGTACAATTTAAACATATCTTATTACTATAATGATAAGTGTACAAGAGAACATTGGGAGCTTTGCATGTGTACAAGAAGCTTTGAATTTGTCGTGCTAGTCTAAGACTATATTCAATGAATGGGAAGCCTTGGTGAAATTGTCGTCCTTCTATTCCCGTTTTGTCACTGTTAGTGCTTCATGCCCACTCCTTAACATTTCTTTAGTGGCTTCCTCCACGTAATGTTTTCGTATTCTTTTTTCTTTTTTGTTTGTCCGTTTGCAGGTTTTAACATTGTTTTCTGGTACCAGTTCAGCCGATACGACGTAGGTTGTCGTGAGGAGATTAGATACTTCCAAAGCTGCATGTGTTCCATAGTCAATTTATGTACACACAGGTATATCTGTATCTGAGGTGTGAATTGATGAGGAAAGAAGCGTCATCTAATTTACTCGATTGTATCTAATTGAGATTGACTATAAACCATGCTGGAACTCGTGATATCGACCATACATTTATAAGAAACGATTTCAGGCATACTTAGACAATACATTAAATTAAATTGTGACATGTGTTTTGTTTTAATTTACTTAGTATATGCTAGAATGATATTATTTATGAAATTTTTATTTTTAAAAAATAAATGAAAATATAGAATGCTGATCAGAAGTGATCATTTGACGAGCTCCAAATTATTAATAATATGAATCTTTATTCAGAATATTCTTAAGAAAAAAGAATTCTTAAAACATAAAATGTTCACTCAAACAAAGAAATATTGGGTGGATAAATTGGAGATTAGATCTCCTATTTCGGTTAACCGATTCCTACCATATTCTATTAAATCTCATCTATACGTTTATGTGATAATTATATAAATATGTAAATAAAATTAAATGTCTGTTTGGATCGGCTTGTGAGAGGCCAATAAGTAATTTTTTTTCACCACATAAGTCTTTTTTTAAAAAAATAGGTGTTTGGCTATGAAATTAAAAAACAGTTCTTTAATAGATATGACCTTTTTGGCAGTCAAAATATAGCTTTTTAAGAAACTCAAATTTGGAGCTTTTAAAAAAGCCTCTCAAATAACTTTTTCAGGTATATTTTTCAGATCAATTAATGAGTCTATTTTTAGTCCTTTTTGCCCTTATGTTTTAAACATAATTCCCACAATACTCACAAACATATCTTCCCGTTTATTATGTATTTAGCTATTTATTTGACTTTTTTATATGTTTTAATATTTATTTTTGATATTAGTTTACTTATGTTATAATTCATATAAAAGATTTGGCTAAATATATTTTTATTTATGTTTCATATGGTTTAAAATTATATAATAATTAACATATTATGCTTCGCATATTATTTAGTATATTTTAAATAATATTTATATACATAAATAATATTTATTACAAAATAAAATATATTAAAATTAAAAGCACTTTTTATTTTTATGTTGCCAAACAATTTACTGTATGAAGCTGTTTCAAAAAGCTTTTTTTAAATGGCAGCTAAATAGTTTACTATATAAACCCCTTTCAAAAAAATTTTTTTTTAAATGACAGCATAATAATCAACTATTTTTTTAAAAAATTCTTCTAAACGGTTATAAAATAAAAATTTTAGTTAGCAAAAATTCTACTGTAAGTCAACTAAACTGATGATAAATGAAACTTGAAAGACCGTAACAAAAACAGGTGCTCCAACCACGAATAAATTGATGCTCACAACAAGTGGGAGGAGAGAGAGAAAGACAGAGACGTAGAGGCCTGACGGCAAGACGCAAGAGCTGAGGTAATGGGAGTGGGAGCGTAGAAACTTCGGTGGGACCCACCAAAATGCGGCGAGACGCAACATAACAGGAACAAACCATATTGCTCCCTCTTCTTTTTATCCCTCAGTTTATTTTATTTATTACATATTAATGACTTATCAAACCTAAAACTACGCATAAATTTGATTTAAAATTTATTAGATAAAATTAAAAATAAAAATAAAATATTCTTCAATTAAAATTTATTTTCATTAATTTATAACAAGGTTAAAATTATATTTTTTAATAATAATAAGAATAATGTATTATCAATGACGTGACGACGTGGATCCCACCACTCCCAAACTAGGAGGAGATAGTGAACCTCAAATGGAGGGTGAGGAGACGGAGCCCACGTAAATAGAAAAAGAAGGAAAAAGACAGAAGAAGGACAGCCAAAAACCGAGGCTGACGTGGGCCGTACATATTACACATCCTTAAACTCCAATCCCCCCGTTCCCATTGGTCCCAGAAAGAGACGCAGAACCTACAAAATACTTATGTGGGCCCCACTCCCCTCTGATTCCTTCTCCTTTCCTACACGTCTCTTTGCATTCTCCAAAAGCCGCCTCACTCTGCTTTTTTCCTCTCTTGGTTCTTATTTATCCCACTCAAGCAAGCTGTAGAGTAGGCGAAAGACCTCTTAACATTCTCCTACTTTACTTACTAATTTATAAGCTTAAACGACTTTTATCTAATAACTAAATAATATTCCGATTCTCATCAAAACCCAACCCCCACTGAGTGAGTGATGCGCTTCAATCCAATAAGATAATGTAGTTGATGCTTGGCCTCTTTGCCACGCCTGGGCCAGGTCAGAACTTTGAATTCATGAACGCCTTATCTCGGAATCCAATGGGTTGTGCCAACTAACTCATATAAAACTATTAGTTTTAGATTCATTTTGTATTAATTATAATTATATGTAAAAGATAAATCTTTAGCTTTATTCATTAGTCATTGCTAAACAGTAAACACAGACGGCAGAAAAAAAAAATAAAGAACTGCAAAAATCATTGGCAAAGTCATTTTTTTCTCTCTCTTCAGCCCCAGTCTACCACTGGTCAGAAGATTGATGAGAAATCCTTTGCCGATGACGCTTCCAAAAAAATGAAAATTACAAAATAGGACTCGGACTCGACGGTATTTAGGTTCTGAAAAAAATCTAGACCCAAAATTCTCCATCAAAAATTTTACACCGGGCTAACAGTGAGCGTCAAACTAATCGGACGGACGAAACACCATCTCTTTGCTTTCCTCGCTCTAAATGAACAGACTCAGCAACTTTCTCTCTCCACCGCTTCCATATGGATCCCCAGTTTGGCCACTCTCCAAGCAGGCGGCCGTCGTAGTTACTGACTCCTCCGAGTTCATAGACGGAGTCTCCGGCCGCCGGAGCTCCGCCTTATGTGGCAAAAAACTCGGTGTAAGGCAAAGATCGAGATCGTTCGTTTGCAGCTTCACCGTCTTCGGTTCGTCTACGAGTCGTTTACGTTTTGTTGGAGATGCTTTGGATCTAGAGCTCGAGAATCGCGAATGGTGAGCAGTAGGATTGGAGTCCTGAAGCTTCCACATGTCCGTACAGGTGACCTCTCCCTCGGACGCGTCATCCGACGGAGATCCTCCGGTCATCAGCTCCGGCATCGCCCGCAACGTGCCGCCGCGCAGCACCGTCTCGACCGCGGCCTGGCACAACTGCCAGTTTCCGGTCCATAACAACCCTACGGCGCCGTTAACGGGATTCACAGTTCTACCGCAGGCTTCAAACAACAAAGACTGAAACAAGGCTGGAGCAGAAAAAAAACGAAGCCAAACAATGATCAAAACAACAATCTCTCTCCATACGCCAAAAAAAACATATAAATTTCTCATGATGATCACTAACCAGGACGCTGATTTTCGGGCACGGCGGAGATGAAGGACATGAGACCTGCGCGACCGAAGAACTTGGCGACGAAGACGGTAGCGTGGCCTTGAGCTTCAGGGCTTTCAATCCACTGCAAGCAGGGGCGTAAAATACAGTTCTCGCTGCAACCCTTTCGCAGAACTCGACAACCATTGCAACTCATTTTCTCTAATCACTGAATCACCCACGTCTACCAAGACTTGAAGATAAGCCGTTGAGAAAGAATACAGTAGAGTAGATATGGTTATGATTGAAAGAGGAGAAATTAACGTCGCCAAGAAGAGGGAAGATGAGGTATATATAGAGAGAGTTGGGTTTAGATTACAAGTGGGAGTGATTTGATAACTGTGGTTGAGTTAGTTGTGGGTTACTGAAGTTTATATTAAGTTATTAACTATACATACACTATTTTTTTTTTTTTGATTCGATACATACACATTTTTTGTTTTATAGATTCCAAAAACTTGGGCGAGAGCGGCTCCGTGTCTCCGCGGATGGTTGTCCTTCCACCGTCGGTCTCCTCGCTTGCCTTTTCCTTTTCTTTTTAGTACAACTTGTTACTTTTACGGATGATAATTTTTCCTATTATATCCTATGTTTTATTATTTTCTTAATTAAGTCATTCCTGTTATTAAAGTTGATGAAAATATAATCAAAATTAAAATTAAAATATGTCACATATAATACCATACATAATCTTATAAATATTACCCAAATGTATTTTGTTATATGTTAATTTATCTCAATTTCATCAAATATCTATTTTCCCATCGTTTAGTTTCTATATCACACTTTATTCAGACATTCACATCTCAACGAGACTTTTACTGAATGTTGTTGTTATTATTTACCTTATTCGGATATCATAATATAGATAATATCATATAAAGTTTGACATAAATAGATTATGTTTCTCAACAGCAATGTTAATCATGATATAGATAATAACTGATGAAGTGTGGCATAAATAGATTATGTTTCTCAAGAGCAATGTTGGACTATAAACATTAAACACATGGTTGATGAATTTAATTATTTAAATACAACATCATAACTTGTAACGATCTTTATGATAATAGATCTAATTTTAAAGAATAAAATATGCTAATTTCATACTTAATGATTCGTACTACCTTTAATCTTATATTAACCTAAAATTATGAAAATTGCTTTGGAATAAATCTCCAATATCAAAATTTTGTTGTTCCCTATTAGAGAACTAAAGTCTTGTTGAGTAGAGAAATGATATTTTGCTAAAAATAGGTAGAGAGAGTGCTTGATTTTATAGTTTGATGTTAAAGCACGAGGGTGGGGATGGCATGCACATGTATGGAGAGGTTGGAGAAGGTGCGGTATCATATTTTTGATAGTGGGTTGAGTAGAGATAATGGTTAGCCTTAGTGGGTTAATCATTGAGTGGGTTCTTTGTGCAAGGTTAGGAAACATAGCCATTGTTAACGATGCAGTTCTCCATATTATAAAACTTTTGATGCCTAGTCGCGAGTTGCTTCTTCACCATTTATTTTCTCAATATCACTTGTCTATGGACAAGAAGACATACTATTTTTCAAATGTTTTGACTCGTAAAGATTATCAAAATTGGATTTCCTAACTTTGAGGTTGTGACTTTTGAGTGTCATATCATTAATATGTTGTCTTATTCATAGGTTAACTCATTTAAAATGTACAACAGCCCAATAAAAAAATTCTTTGATACGTAAAATTTAGGGAGGTCTAATATTACACAACCTTATTTCTTAATTTAACTTACTTAATATCACAATTAAATCGTATAATTGTATAAACTTTCTAACTTTATGGGTTTAATGCCGTCCAACAAGCTTCTCGACCCCATATTCTATGACTTGGGACTCCTAGTCAATTGTATTTGATTGATATTTTCGTTTTTAGAAAAAGACTTGCCTTGTTTCTAACTTTATATATATATTTACCATAGTACAAGCTCTTTGTTTGTAATTCTTAATTAAAAGAATTCCAACTCATTAGGAGTTATCTTGCAAGATAAACAAAAGGTACGACGATGTCCAACCAACCAAACACTTCCAACTATTTGATAACTTTATCCTCTCTTATCCCTTTTGCCATGGCAATTAAGAAAACATATTATGGAACCTTATCTTGTGCTTATAGGTAAAATACATATAGTATGAGAATGCTGCACACATGCATGCAACCTGCTTTGTTCAGTGTATTACTCTCTACAGAAGGAAAGGCTTTAATTAATAAAAGAAAATGCAAAAGCTTTCAAATTTTGCTGAATTCGATAAGATCAAATTATGGGTTTTCCAAGTTGCACCTTCATGTTAATACTTATACATCTTGACAAAGCTTTGTGTAATACTTATACTTCATGTTATTTTCATCTATCTTTTGAGTAAAGATAGATGAAAATAGCTAAATATGACAGAAACGATTGTGTAATACATAAACATATTATTAGAAGAAGGTAAAACATAAAAATTGAAATAAAATAAGTCTAATATACGATTTAATGTTTGTAAGTCTTAATGAACTAATTTACCATGGTCATTGATCATATACATGGAAGCATTGTGCAAGCGCATGGACTAAGATACAAAAGGATTCTTTGTTTGATTTAATTAGTTTTATCGAAAAGTTGTCAAATAAAGTGTGAAGTCTGAAGCGGGTCGACCAATGCCCCGAATTGCAGATGTCATGGTCGTGGAGGATGTGGCATCCTTATCCTCACCGCCTGTCAAAGCCTGTCGCTATCATCTCCAACTTGCAAATTCTCTTGGACTTTTGTCCAAGATCGTATTCTGTGGTTATATCTCATTTGTATGTACTGTAGTTTTCATGGCGGGCACACAGATTTGTAAGCGTTGGTTGGTCTTTTATACAAAGACTGGCTTCCTAAACCATGGGGGGTCATTTTCTCCCCCTCACATATGCTAGTCTTTATCCCTAACTTCTTGTGATGAAGAAAAACAAATACATCCTTCCTTTACAAGTTGAAAGGGTTGTTGAAGTAATAGAGAGTTACGTACCAAAAAAGAAGTTTGATCTTATCATGGATGAAAGACAAAGACAAATTACTGGGGGGGCATATTGATATGAAATAATAAGAAATGGGGTCCAATCGAAGACATCCAATTCAATATGAATCATTCATTGTTGATCGATTCACCAACTAAGAAATCCTTGTAATCATCAAACCAAATCCCTCCGTAGTTACAGCTTGTGACGCTGTTTCCTCGATTGATTGTTGAAGATTGTTAATTAAAGCATTGACAAGAAACAAAGTTCATTTGGTGCGTAGCTTTGCAATTTGACAATAAAATAAAGTTAAAGTAAAGGTGTTCGAGTAGATATTTTAATAAGTTTTTTTTTTCTAAATTGAAACAATTCTACAATACATAACTACACTATATATCACCAAAACAACTCCTAAATAAGAACAACAATCGCCTATGTGAAGCTAGTAGACATCAACTAACAAAGTTCGCATCATTGTGAGGATAGGATAATGGAACCAAGCGTGAAGCCGTCACTTTACTACCCGTCATGTCATTTTACCATAAACCGTAATGGGTAACTTGGGGGGACCAAGAAAGCTGGAAGAGAGAAATATTTTCTGCATCCAAACAAAGGCTCAAATCACAATGAAACATTACAGAACCTATATCTGTAATATTCCGATTTGTGGGGTCCTAACTGAAACTGATTTGATTGAGTTTGAGGCCTACCTTAATCTCCCGAAATGATGGTTGCGGTGGTGCTTCTAAGACTTTTCGGGTTAACACAGGGCTCAGGCCAATTAGATGGAATTTATAGTACACAAGTAACGATTGATCTAGGACGATTACGTCATGGTTGTACCATGTTGGATCAAATCATACGAGAAACCATTAAAATTTGATGGTGGTCAAGAAAAAGTACCGACAGACTGCTTTTTAACGAATGGCTAACTTTCGTTTTTTTCAGTTTTATTACAGGAGATCTACGTCTAGACGATGTAGTTTTACTACCCCATGAGTACACTGTTGTTTTGCACTGAGAAACCTCCAAGAATCTGTGTCAAAAGGTGCTGTCAGTTTCGCCTGCGGTGACCCGTCCACTAAAGAGAGAGGAATAGAGAAATATCAAACTCTGTGGTGCTAATTGATGATAATAGTATATAGTACTTGAGCCAACCCAAGCACAGTTCTCAGAGAAAAGGACAACTTAACTTTGCTTTCGACCAAAAGACTGAAAATTTGGCAGAGCCATGCCTCAACATGTTTGCAAGAAATGCTCTTTACCGTAGACTTTAAGAAGTCATTCATGGGAACAGAAAAAGGTCGGAGAGCTTTTAAAGGTTGAGATGGTGGAAAAGCATTATCACTTGAGACTTGAGAGTAAGCTGCAAATGATTTAAAGCATGCTTATATTGTGAGTTATAGCATGACTGCCCTTTATTTGTATCCTATATTCATTCAAAGGCTTTGTTTGGTGAAGAGTTGATCAGCTCTTTTTTAACTGGTCAACTCACTTTAGCTTATTGATTTTAAGAAAAAACTCGTAAGTTTGTTTGGTAAACCCAACTATCTAATTTTCAACCAGCTCCTCTATAGGAGCGCTTTCCGCTATCAACTGATATTTTTCGGCTTTTTCTCCATTTTGCTCTCGCTATGCTTAACTCTCTCGCTTCTCGTTTTCTACAGAATCTTCCCCATTCTGTTGCGTTACTCACATTTTCTCTCACCATCTCACCCTCATGCAATCTCGGTTTCCTTACTTCATTCGTTCACTCTCCCACGTATCAACAAAGGAGAGTAGACCAAATGGAGAGAAGGTTTGAAGTCGATTTCGGTGTCATGGAGGAGTTCATGTTGGTGATCGTCTCGTTGGTGCATCACATGCACGCGCAGCAGAAGAACAAACCATTTGTTCAGAGACGTTCCCAGAAAATTCCCAGAATTCTTGTGTCCGTCTAAAGAGTCAAACCAAAAACAGCCAAAGAAGACCGTCTCCAACGGTATCCACGCAGAGGATGGAGGAATCAACCTATT
>JAOSBL010000210.1:25638371-25648793 GCA_027568915.1 Erythroxylum roraimae
ATTTTTCTATTGTATGATTTGAGTATCAATGTGCTCTTGGAAGGTAATTGAATCAATGATTTCTTTGGCTCTAACTTTACATTGTTACTCCAAAGAAAACATTCATAGTTCCTTCCATGATATCTAGACAGTAATCTCCTCGGTGTCCTGAAATTTGGTTTCCTCAATCCAGTTTTGACAGTTTTAAAGCTTTATAATGCGTTATGTTTCTTTAGAAAGAAATCATCGAATGGTTCATTTTTAAGAGTACTTATTTGGGTAAGTACACATCCCATGAGTTCACATTTAGAATAGTTGATGATTTGGCGCTAATGCCTACAACAAAAATTGTTTTATTTTTGAACTTTTACCTCAAAAGGGCATCAAAGCCTCGTGAATCTGCACTAATCACATAAAATCATTGCCAACAGTATCGCAACACATTGAAACAGAGTTTCCCGCTGAGGTTTACTCTTTCGCCTTCGATTAGCTTGTTTTTTCTTGCTCCATGTACATGAGCCTGGGTCTACTGGGTCAGGTGTTCCCGATCCGGTTGATTAATTCCTAGCAGTCAACTGTTCTATTTTGCTTAGCTGTCATATTCGTGCAGGTTACATCGATTTGTATTTTTAATTTAAAATTTTTTTGGGCAAGTCGGGTTCGGACATTCTCAAGCCTGGTTGCTCATCCTTGAGCCTGGCTTATTGCCAACTCTAAGTCTACCACGAAACAAACATTCAGCCCCCACCATACTTTGACATGAAAAACTATTAGAAAATTGCAATGCCTTTCATGACACTACTCTTACATGTCCTGATATTACATTCTTGGTGAATAATTTTTGCCAATTTATGTATTATCTGAATGAAGATCATTAGAAAGTAGTCAACGACATTTACATTACACGACCAATTTTCGATTATTTATGTAAACAAATTTTGGCTACAACTTAAAATATTTTGCACATAATGATTGGGGTTGATATCCCATGGTAGGGTTGACAATAGGTTATGTTTGAATGGGTACGAGGATGTCTAGGCCTAATCTGAAGCCCTCAGGCTTGGCTATGTCATCGGACTTTAGACCGTCCAAAATTCATCGAAAACCTTAACTATTAGTTCCCAACCCATATGCTTATCATTATTGACCTCTTTCCATCGCCAAAATTCAAAACTTTCTACCTTTAATGGGTTCCTTTTCTTGATAACATAGAAGTATAGGGGTTTCCCCATTCATACTCCAACATTCTTTCGCTAGAATTATTGCAGCTTACCTCCGAGAATCAGGGAGGATGGAGAATTTTAGTTTTTAGGGACAAGTTGGCGTTCATAATATAATTTTAGCATAGAGTTAAAACTAACCTTAAAAAGAGCAGCTTGTGACCTCAAGGAACTGAGATTTGAAGGATGCAAATTTCGAAGATCCTAACTTGGTATTTGAGGATGAGTTGAAGAAGTTGCTTAGGGTTGATTGATATATAAATGGGGCTTCAGGTTGTGTCTGATTGTGAAACTTAAACTTTACCAAAGTTTACTCAAATCAGACCTAACTCGTTAACTTCGAGTCAGTATCAAAGATACGATGATTTATGCTACATTTTACATCATCGATGCTATCAGTTCAACCAATGTATGTTTTTCTTGGGAGCTATAGGAGTACAAAATAGTGCTCCCTGCATGTTGTTAGTGTTTGAAGCACAAGAATCCGGAAGGAGAAGAGGATCTTTTCTTTGCAAATACCAAGCTTTTTACCACGAAAGAAACATTTGATGCAGATTACAGTGTATCTAAACATCTACAAGGTGTATGCAAATAATGAGCAAAATAAAGGGATGTATTTTCTATAGAAATTAGGGTAAACACTTCAAGCAAATACCCACAAATCCGAAAATAATGCCAAAACAATATAATCACTAAAGTAGTCACATAAGAAACATTGGATCTTTGACAATCTAATGTGTTGTCCTTAAAGTGAATATAGTTGCATATTCTGCTTCTTCGGTCTCGAATTAAAGGTCCAGACTCTAAAGCGAACAAGTTATTTATGTTTAAGAATGGTAACGAGTTAAGTTGGATTTGGCCCGTCTCTGACAGAGTGTATTCTAAAAATTTATTCTTCGAATTTAAGTGAAAATTTGATTAAATCAAATCTAGTTTGGTGACTTTAAACTAGATCGAGTTCAAATTCACACTCAAATCATTAATCCCTAGATTTAAGTAAATTTGCGATATACGTCTATTTTATACTCTTTTGATTGTGAACATTTAGCTCCAGCTTCTCGTAGTATGTAATGGGACTCAAAACTTTAGTATTAAAGGTTTCGATGTGCTTATTCATCTCGTAAACCTTCCGAGTATGCTTCATATTTAGCTCATTCATGACTTTTTCATACGGCTTCTTTATTTCCATATCATTCTAAGTGAGTAACCAATGGTGAGGTGACGGCGAGTTGTAATTGCACTGACAAGCTCGTCGAGGCCCAACAAAAACTACGTGCTGAAAGAGAAAACAACATAGGCCTTGTAACATGACAGGTCCATTCATGAGAATTCAGAGACTATAGAGTTGGTTAATCAAATAACAAGTAACGAACGAACACAACTGCTTTTTCTTTATTGTCGTCCTTGATCGAAATGAAACAACCAGTTTCGTAAATTCTGACCTTTAGCTCCAGATTCAAAGCCCCCCCACGTTACAATGGTTAGTGTCAAATCTTACATGCCCATTCCGTTGCAAAGAATTGAATGGATTCGGTTTCTTCTTACGTACTATCAAAGTATATAGCTGTCCATCGCCTGTGGTTCAGTTTCCTCCATTTTGATTGCATCCTCTAATCCGAATCTCCGCTTGCATATATTAATATCATAATCCTTTTGACTCCTTAGCAGTACACGTTCACTATCCTGCACCTATGGATCGTTAAGCTATCTAATGTAGGACCTGGGGATCATAATTATTTATACCATTGAAACAACACCAAGACAGAACAAAACAAATTCTCCCGTGCTGAAACAAATATACAAACTTTCAAAGCCATCATCCTTCCACTTTGTAAGTGCTTCTATCATACACACCCCATTTTAATTATTTTAAAATATTTTTACTATTTTAATAATCAATTAGATAATGATTTCCCTTATATTAAGCAATTTTAAGATCATAAATCCCTTTTAAAAGTACCAAAAAAACATATTGAAATAGTTCTTAAAAAATTCTTTGTTTTCTCACTTAATTACTAGTTATTATCAATATTTTGAAAATCAGACTGAGATAAGACGAAAGATCTAAGATTTAAAAGATTCAGTCAGTACTAATTCATCGTAAAATTAACTAAATATTAAATAAAATTAAAGATTTTGAGATTAATTGAAAGAGATTGTCAAATAATTTTAAGTTTAATTGAAAAATATTATTATATTTATTTTAATTTTAAAAATTATTAATTTACGTAAATTAATCGGTTAATTAATAAATTTTATTAAAATAATTTAAAATTCTCACTTCTAAATCATAAATAATTAAAGCGTGAATTTTTTTGTCGAGGTAAGAAGCGGTTGACTTGAAAAGGCAAAGTCCATGATTTCCTATCTCCACCATGCGAACGATGCCAAAGAGGCAAAGAAAGTGAAATGACATAGTCACTACCAAATATAGTTGATGGCCAGGTGTCTATAGAGCTTCTTTTTATCTGTGATAGGGACACTGTCCGTGTGCCATGCCTATAATTGCCCACAGAAAACCGACCCCAACCTCCAACCCACCATCTCAACTTGTTTCTCCTGGTTACCATTCCTGTTAGGTACGAGTGCCACCTATAACCATGAACTCAGGTTTTGCATCGTGGTCCATCGATTTTTATTTTTTATAATAATTATTAATTCTTTCAATAATTCTTTAAAATTATTTATTATTACAAAAATTAACCATAAATTCAATTATATGAACAATTTAATTTTTATTACAATTATATATTTATTTATTTATTTATCTGAACAAATATTTTAAGAGTTTAAAAATCTTAAATTGAGCAGAAAGAGACCCTCTTAACCTACGGTTATGAATTGAGCCACTTGACATCAAATTGCTTTTTTTTTTCCCAATAATTAAAGAGACATCTTTAATCAACTTTCTTAAATATCCCCTAATTAGCTTAGCTATCCTTGGGAAAAGAGTGTTAATCGGAAGAAAAACAGTTTAGAGACAAGGTTAGGACATGAGAATCCCAAGCTCACCTTGCTTATGAGACATTTGGCATATAATCCGATACTTGGGACCCGACTTGAGGGGACCATGACCATCCACCTCTTTCTCTTATTCAAGCCTTTAATTAAAAAGCATCTTCATATCGGTATTTGGTTTCTATAACATCTCAGTCTCGTTGAATTGATAAAACATAAAACCCTAAAAAGCTGATCGTGTGTGACTTATCATCCTATGATCATGTCAATCAAACAATACTGATTTTGTATTACTTTAAATAAAAGGTGCACTTTAGATCAAAGGATAAGATTATCCATTTGCGACCAAAAAAATCATAGGTTCGAGTTAGCGAGGAATCTTATATACTGTGGTTGTTGTTATTGTTGTTGTGTACAAATGTTCGAGTTACTATTTTAAATTTTTTTTATTATGGATTCTTTTAGAAAAAAAACTTGGTATATACATATTCTACTTGTTAAGCTTACTGTTTTATTGATGAAATAGTCCAATTTGAGACTATCTATTCAAATACAACACACAAGTTCTTATTACATCAAGTAAAAATTTGACAACTGCTCGTTAATCATACTAAAAGGGTCAATTTTTTCCTTTTGATTTTTCTAATCTTTTAACTAATTCTAAATCCAAAAAAGGGCTGTGGGTCCATGTAAATCACCCTCAAGTACATCTACTTCGGTTCAGATATAGGCTTTTAAACTAAGCATTACAAATTATATATCATAATTAATTAATTGGCCCAAAGCTCATATTCATTATAATCATCATAAGGAATGATGGGCATGCATGTTGGCGATGATTTGATGGGCATGCAGCATGCTGCAGATGAAGATGATGATATTAGGTTATGATTAGACGAGAGACATAAGTGGCAAAGTTCCTGAATTTGTTCTTATCCGTAATAGAGATTGAGCCCCTCCATTGCCCCCCATGCTTTCCGTTCCAGTGCTTTTTGTCTTCTTCTGTCTCAAAACCATCACTTATTTTCACAATATAATATAAATATATCTATACTTTTCGACTTTATGGGAATTATGTACGTAATGTCTTTTGTATTCTTTCCACACGTAGCTCTTCCCTAAAATGTTGATAGAAAAGCGACGGCCTTTCGATAAGCTTTTGGCTCTCTCTTCTTTTTCTTCACTTATCCTCCTTTCTGATATTTATTTTCTCAAAATAAGATTTCTTGTATGAAAAAAAGTAATAAATGAAGCTTTAACAGTAGGATTACGACCAGTTGTGGCCTACGATGGTGTGAAATCATACTTCTTTTGTCTATGGGTTAGAACGTTGTCTTACAAATAAAATTTATAGCAAGCATAACATGAGGGTTCCTAAATAGATAGTGAAACGACATGTAGGGATTTCTTTTTTCTTTCTATTTTTCTACCTTGTTTTGGGTCAATTATGGTATACTTGTCTTTCTGAAAAGGGTTTCAGCTTTTGGGAGTATATGGATCCGAACCTGAGTGATGTTGCCAATACAATCTTTTCAACTTTCGCATATGTAGTATAACTGTATAAGGAGGTTCGAGTTACCATGGGAATAGTATTTCTCTTTTACAGGGAAAGCAAATCCATCAAATCTTTTTCCTTATTATACTCCAATAATATTCACATCCTTCGAAAAAAAATACATTTATTGTGTTCATTTTTCCATTTTATATTTAACTAAACTTTTCATATATAGTTAATCACCACTTTGTTCTTTCTGTGTCCTTGTTACTGAAATGTCTCACCAATTAAAGGAAACCATAGAATGAAGGTAGCCACATAGATGTGTCTTAACTGTAAGTAGATTGCTCTATGCAACTTCCATTGGTACGAACTACATCCTCTTATACGTCCACACATATCATTCCCCAGTTAATTCAGCTACATTGTCTCAACAATATCATAAAATTGTGACATCCTAAACTTTCCGGACCTGTTTTAGACTAACTATGTAGTTTACTTTTATACTCATGCATCTCTCTGAGTTGTAACAATACCAAATGCATCCTACCTTCTTCATCATCAAATCAAGCCCGCCCCAATAATTGTAATACATACATCTTCCATTAAGAGAAAACTACAGATAAAAACAAGTGTTAAATTATGGATTGCAATATGATTGAAGTATGAAGTATTATGGATTGCAAACTCTTTTTGTCATTTCAATGTTTGCATCGCACAATAAAGATATTTAGTCATTTCAATACTTACATCGGTATATACTTACCGTAATGACTCATAATATAGATTATGATTCACGAGTTAAATGCTACCTATGATACATTTTAGTTTCTACTTCTAGAATTGGCCAATCTGGCCATTATTTAACATTTTCATTAGCTTGGAATAGGATTCAAATATATATTAATATATCAAAAGTTCGGGATGAGTGAAAGAGTCAAAATTTGCATGTAGTCCAAGTGGTGTTACGTGATACCGATCATAATGAAAGGTCATTTCAAAAGGGTATGTTATGAACAGTAAATGTGATGAGATAAGAGAAAGAATGGGTGAAGAGACATGGGATGCATAATCTTGGGGATTCGACCGAGCCAGAGACCGCACCCTAGTGTCGGTCTATTAGCGTACAAAAATGCCTACGAAATTAAACAATTTTGAAGGAAATGACAGCTCCTCAAGTACAGTCCCCTTAGCTCCCTATCAAATCCCAATTAAAGTACGACTACTTCTACAGTACTGATTCAAACCCTATCTCTCTGCTCTTTGTCTCCCTCCTCTGCCAAACCCTTCCAACATTGAAAGCTGTACTCCATCTAAACATGCAGGGTCTTATTTCTCATACATTGTCCAATTCGATGCATTCTTCGTTAACACATTTTTCATATGATTTTTCATAACACGATACCATCTTGTGTTTAAATTGAACCTATTGGTTGACGTAGCTTGAGTAATTAATATTAACTTTGTAGATCCTTTGACAAGTGTGTGTTGCTTCTTACCTTCAATTCACATCATTAAACTCCACTGGATCATTGAAGAGCACTAACGACATTGTGTGCATAGATTTTTTTTATTCAAAATGTGGCTTAGAAGGCCATGATTGTATTCGACGAACAGAGAGTCAAAGTTCTATTATTGTATCATCGACCCTGAAAACGTGTAACGAGGAGGGAGCAAGATATGGTCTAAATCTCAAGCTTTTTCTTACCTGGGGTTAAAAGTAATGTTTTGATTAATTTAATGCCTTCTCGATGTATATAAAATTTTTATGACTCGTCAATTTTAAGGTCTCGATGCCAAAAAGAGCTTATGTGGAGCCTGTCTAACTAGTCACGGCAACATTTGTTTATGTTTACAACAAAAGCTAGCTAGCAATGGAAGAGTTGACGACAACGGCACTTAACTAATCCAATTCCCATTTTATTCCTCGAGCCACGCCATCCATTAGTACTCATGTTAGTTATCTACAAATCTTAGGTGGGTCAACTAGCTAGAGCTCGTCAAAACCCTAGTTTAGTCTCCAACTGCCATTAATAATATTCTAAATCACTGCCATTAACAAATAACAACCTTGTTATCTCCTCGTTCCCACTCGACAAGACAAGTGGCGAAGGTGATTCTGAAAATGTTTACCTGCTTGTTAAATTTTCGACAGATTCAACTCATAAAAAACAAAAGGGGAGGGTTTCGAATTCTTGCACAGGTGTCATTTCTTAATTGCATATTTTTCTAAAGTTTTCTCTACATGCACGAGACGAGACATAGCCTAATGTAAGGATTCAATGTTTCATAATGGCCCTACAACGTTAGGTTGTGCTTTGTAGCCATTATTCATGCTAGTATATATACAAAATAGGATAAAATAGCATGTACGGATCATAAAGCTACATTACAAAAATGGGGAACAAGATCTTTAGCTGCCGTGATCATCTCGAGGCAATTGTCTTGGCATTTGTCTCTTAACTGTTTCTCTTTTTGTTTAAATTATCGCCTGGGTGAAACATGTTAACATGATAACCCATGCTCTTCTTCTTGTCTAAATGACATTATTTTATTATAAATTACGTTAAAAAAAACTCCATGAACATGATCTCATGATGTTAGGGTTTCTGTTCAACCAAGCTGTGGTCCTAGTACTATAACCCTATCGACACTTTTGACTTTTTATTAGCAGTTGATGGGAGGAATTTAGAACCAATCCTCTAGGAATAAGCATTAGCTGCTTAAACAATCTTTCTTTACTGTTTTTAAAGCTTGATCACTGAAGAACCTGGAGCATGAAATTGGAACAAAAGCCAGAAACTTCGCAAGAATCATGTGTTTTTAATTATGATTATCGCGCCCCCATCATCTCTTCCGTCATCAAATCACCTTTTTTTCGATTCGATCAAAGCCTCGTTAAGTATAATTAGTCCACAATTAAGAAAGATTCTGAGCCAAAATTGGAACAGGGGACATATTAGCTCATCAACAAGAATTATTATTAGTCGAAGTTGGTCAAATAAATCTGGTCCCTCACTTTTTTGGCTAGAGCAAATCGATATCGACACCAAATATCTTTGATTCCAAATGTAATGGCCCCTCGACAATCACCTAGACAAAGAATAATATGATCATAAAGCGTTGGTGGATTCTTAGGATAATTTACGGAAATATATATATAAGGATTTGTTTAATGATGAGTAAGAATCTCAGTCACTTTTCTATTACATTGTTACTTTTTCTCATGGTTACAAAATATTCTTTCTTATTTTGAGTCTTTGACTCGCAATCAATTGGAAGATATGTTTATAAGAATTTTAAATCGAAGAAATTTAATAATGTAATTACAATTAGTATAGTACAATCATATCTACATTTACTTAATTGAAAGTTATTATAGTAACTTAAAATCATAATATATTTTTAATTTTTAATTTAAAACCTTGATTTATGTTTTTTTCTTATTTTTTTCTCCTCTTCAAACTGACTTTTTAATTTATTGTAAATATACAATATATAAATACAAAATCATTTGGCAAAACTAACATAGTGGTGATGATTTCTTCACCCGATCGAAACTCCAGATCATGTCATGCTCAAAGCTCTGAAGCATTAAATTGTAATCCGTTATCAAATTGCTTTAGGTGGTTTACCAATGTATGAGATTGATATCCAACAATTTTTTCTCCGGTCTAATACGTTGTTGTATCCCTGCAGGTATTTCTCTTTCTAACTATACAATTACTAATATACCTATTGTTACGTCTAATATAAGAGTAAAAATAGCTACAAGCATCTCTAGAATTTCATAAATCCCGTTTAAGTTTAAGGATTCCGATTTGGAAAAAGAATGCATACCCTATACTGCTCTTATATCAATTGGTTATGTTGTATCAAGTATCATTTCAACGATCAACTTCTCCCATAACGATATTTATGCTATCTAGTATTGTCATAATATCAAACAATTTCATTCGTTTAATTAATTGAGAAATAATTTGCAAATTGATAAAATTCGGAGGACGAATTCTCCAGCGTCATCCCCTATCGAAAAAACTCCCAACTCTCCTCTCCCATCTCTCCTTTTGTGGCTTCAACTCTCACATAAAATTCTTGTTTCTTACTTGTTTAATTTATCTCTCTCAAAGTCACCGTCTTCCTCTTCGTCACTGCCATTGCTATGGTTGTTTTGACATTACGATCATAATCATTTGCAAAGGTGCATTCCACTTGGAAAAACTTCGTCTGCTATTGTATACGTACAATTTTTTTGGCAGGTAATGCCTGCTATCATCTAATGTAAGAGACAATAGATGCTAAACTATCTACTTGCCTAATGTTTTTATTCGAGACTCCAACATGTAAATAGCAACATAAATTATAAAATATCTCGTCCCGATCACTAGGGAAGAATTATATATGTGTCTGGCTAACCTTTTCGTTAGAACATACAAAAACTACACGAAGATGCCTGGGGTAAAATGAAAAGGAAATTATAAAAGAAGGTGCATGAAGGGAGGATAATGTAGAAAAAGTGCCAAATGCCAATGCATGAACCCCTTTTTGTGTTTAATCAACTTGAAGAGATGGACGTATCAAAGTCCTCCCAAATATGCTTAGATGCTCCCTAATACTAAAAAGAGTTGAAGGATATACCAGAAATATATATCATGATGCTCAATAACTTCCCTAATATTTTGAATTTCTAAATATTAAGGGGGCGTTTGGTTTGAGCACGGGGTTGGGTATGGATATGGGTATAATAGTAGAAGGGAATGAGAATGGGTA
>JAOSBL010000210.1:25648893-25660963 GCA_027568915.1 Erythroxylum roraimae
AATAATAATAATAATAATAATAATAATAATAATAATAACAACAACAACAACAACAACAACAACAACAACAATAATAAGTACAAATTTTATAAAATTAAATAATAATAATAATAGCAATAATTAATAATAATAATAATAATAAGTACAAAATTAATAATAATAATAATAATAATAATAAGATAATTAATTTCGTATAATAAAATTAATAAATAATAATAATAATAATAATAATAATAATAATAATAATAATAATAATAATAATAATAATAATAATAATAAGTTTAAAATTTATAATAAATAATAATGATGATGATGATGATGATGATGATAATAATAATAATAATAATGATAAGAAGAAGAAGAAGAAGAATAAGAATAATAATAAGAATAAGAATAAGAATAATAATAATAAGTTTAAAATTTATAATAATAAATAATAATAATAAGAAGAACAATAATTAATAATAATAATAATAATAACAAGAATTAATAATAATAATAATAATAATAATAATAGTTAATAATAATAATAATAATAATAACAACAACAACAACAATAATTAATAATAATAATAATAATAATTAGTTTAAAGTTTATAATAAATAATAATAATAATAACAATAATTAATAATAATAATAATAATAAGTTTAAAACTTATAATAATAATAATAATAATAAAGATGATGATGATGATGAGTTTAATAATATAATTAAGAATAAAAATTGCTTATGTGGGGGAGGGGTATAATTAGTAACTACTAGATTGGAATGAAAACTTGATACCCACCCTCTTTGGAGGGTTTAGTAGATTCCCAAATTTAATGGAATAAATCCATTCCCTTAGAATTGAAAACCCCAAAGTAAATACTACTGCTTTTTACAATTATTCCATTCCTTCATTCCTAAACCCTCAAACAAAACTCCCCCTAATTGTTTGATACTTAATTACATCAATTAATTTCTTATAAAACTAGACATTGAAAGCAAATATATTCAAGAATAATAGTTTTAAAAAAAACAGAGAGAATAGAAGATGTCGAGCTTTTCATAATCAATGCAGATTAAAGTATTACAATAGACGTCATAGGAAAATTAATTAATTTGAACCAGTTTATTCATTTATTGAATACTTTTTGTCGAATCTTTTTGATTAAGGTAATTCCGTACGTGCGTCAGAGAAGGTATGATTACATTTTCGTTCTATTCGTTTCTAAATTGGTATAAGGAAACTATATGTACCGGAACATCAAAATCCTAAAGCAACATATACAAATTTAATGGATCCTATTTTTCAACCCAAAAAAAAAAAAGATCCCGAAGGAGAAAGAAGTAAACAAATTCTCCTGCCAAAATTGTGCAACAACGGCATCATTCAGTATAAATTTAGGGGTCATTTGGTTCTACTTCTATTTTTTTATTGTAATTTTTAGTTTTTTGTTTCTATTTTTTTCAAATAACAAAAACCTGTTTGATAGTTAACATTAATATAGTTATATTTTTATCAGTGATAATAATTACATATTAGATAAAACTTAAAGATAAATTATTTTTAAATAAATATATTTATTTAATCTCTTATATCATATTTATTAACAAATTATCAATAAAATAATGTTATTTTAATAAAATAAATAATTTATAAATTAATATTTATTTGAAATATATTTTAATTATTAAATCAATTTTTATTTGAATATTTATATATTTTAAATTTAATTATATTCATTAATAATTATTAAAATTTAATTACATATAATTTAATTATAAAACCTAATAAATAAAATTATTCATAATTTTTATTGATAAATAATTTTAATTTATTAAATATATAATCTTGAATTAAATTATTCATAATTTTTATTAATAATTAAATAATATATTTAAATGATAGTAAATCAGATTTAGAAAAAAAAAACAGAAACAGGAAGCAAAAACTACTTTTTGTAGTTTTCATAATTTTTGAAAACTAAAAGAAACCAAAACTAAAAACAGAAACTAAAAACTCAAACAAGCACGTTTTTTTACTGAATTGGAAAACAAAAACTAAAAACTAAAAACAAAAAAGGAAACAAACACCCCCTTAATTGACATGTAAATTTTGAGAAAGTTTAGTAATACGCAGTCTTATCCCAAACTAACAAAGAGGCAACTAAAATTGCAATTTAGCTTAATTATGTTTCTAGTTGTTTAAACCCTAATGTGAGACTTGATATTATAGTTATGATATTCTTTCTTTTTAGTTAATTTTTATATATTTATAAAATTTACCATAAAATTATGCAACATGGATAATTATGATTGGAGGCAGATAAATAATTTTTAAAAATATTTTTTAGGAACATTTAGAGCTGAATTTCACATCCCTTTTAATGAAGAATTAAGGATAGAAGAAAGTTGCCCACATTCAAGACAGAGGTTTTCTAATGACAATTATTGCAACTTTCTAATTGGAGAGCAGTCCAAATCAAACTCTATAATCACATAACAACCACAAAAGGACTAACTAAGATAGATTTTTTCAACACAAGTACCCTTCCAATGTAGGGTCACGATTATGTTCTTAGTCGCATAATTTAATCATAACATATCTTTCATTCTTAATTAGTGCAGCAATCATAGAATATATATTTGTTAGATCCACTCTTAAAATAAACCATGTCTTCTAAGTATACTATACGTACGTTTTAGGATATATTATATAATATCAACAAAAGCCAGACTTCCGAGACTTTAGCACTAACTTCTCGTGATTTGTCATTGGCTTCCTTTCATTTTCCTCTTTATATAAAACAGCAATAATTCGTATTGGGAAAGATATATTAGCGGTAATTATGTTGTTGATCATATCAAGTGGGACCAACTTGATGATCTGACCCAATAAATTAATAGTTAACGGGAGAATGATGAAACTATTAATCAACTATAAAAACTTGAGTTCAAGTCGTCGTGTTATGCTTGCTGTTCAAGACCAATCATTCCTGTTGAACTCTCCCCATCATTGCCAAGTCACATTGATTATTCTTTAGTTTGCAATCCTTTTTCTATATTATTATGTCAGTGTTCTTTTTAATAAAAATTTCAAAGAGAGAGAGCAAAATTAAATAAATAACTAGTTATGTCAGCCTCTTGATAGTGAAGAGGAGGAAGTACATTATTACTAATTATTATATTTCAACTATCCTTCCAAATATATTCTTTTTTTCTTAAAGAACTTATAATCGTCAGCATGAAAATGCCATATCGCATAACTGTTTATTATATGTGATAATTTACAAATTACAAATTTTTATTAAAAATTTTAGTAATTTAATAGCTCAAATTTAAAGAATAAATATAATAAAATTATGTTTCAATCTATGACAAGAATTCAATAATTCAATGATAAACGCTTGCCTCTGTGATAATTTCCCCAACTTATCATAACCATATATGATAATCACGTTACTCTTAGTGCCTATTTGATTAAGCTTTTAGAAGGTAAATAAGCATTTTTATCTACCGCAAAATTTTTTTTCAAGAAAATGAGTTTTTGATTGTAAAATAAAAAAATTCTTTTTTAGTAGATATAACTTTTTTGGCAGTTAAAATACAGATTTTTAAGAAGTTTAAATTTAGAACTTTTCAAAAAAACGCTTTTTCAGTAGATTTTTCAGATTAATTAGTGAGCCTATTTTTTAGCTTCTTTTGCCCTTATGTTTTATACAGAATTTTCACAATACCTACAAACTCATCTTCACGTTTATATTGAAAATTATATAATATTATTTGGCTTATTTATATGTTTTAATATTTATTTTTTATATTAGTTTTACTTATGTTATAATCCATATAAAAGATTTGGTTAGATATATTTTCATTTATGTTTCATATGGTTTAAAATTATATAATAATTAATATATTGTTCTTTGCATATTGTTTAATATACTTTAAATAATATTTATATGCATAAATATTTTTTATTACAAAAATATATTTAAATTAAAAGATTTTTTTATTTTTATACTGCCAAACATTCTACTGTATGAAGCTCTTTTTTAAGTGACAGTCAAACAGTCAATTACCAGGTGCCTGGTTAATGAGTTTGAGATGATATTATTTTGAAGACATTATTTGACTTATGATATGTTGATATAAGCAAATGTTAGAGCATTTTTTTAAGAGTTATTGGAAAGAAAATATCACAATATACTTGATTTCAGACATTTTGTCGTCATAAGTGAGTGCATAAATTAAATATAAATAATTAAAATTTAATATAAAATAGTAATTTAACAAATTTTTTATTTCCTAAAATTTTTATCAAATTAATTATTATCATTGATAATTATTTTTTTATTTTAATCAATCATTATAATTATAATAATTATATTTATTTTATTTTTTACTATGTTTATTTTTATTTCCACGTGAACTAATTACTTCCTTGTTGTTTTCATTTTGTGTACTTGAAAGACCAATGGAAATGTGGCCATGAACCTTAGATTGGACTAATTGTATAGAGTTACATAAATATAATTTTGACGTCGTTATGCTTAGTACTGCCGAATGACACTGACAAGTGTAGGCCTCAGAAAAGATTACGTAGATTCAGCTACATTGCCCGCCACATCTACGGATGCGTCAGACACAGTGAAGATCTTGTGTCAAATACATAATAAAGTGAAAAGACGGTAAAGGAGTCGCAGAGTCTTGGCTAGTGAGGACTTAGGACCATCACAACCCTTAAGTATATAGATTTGTATAATTATGACGGTGATGATGATGATCAGAAAAGTCGATGCAGTAAGTGATTGATTGTTTTCTGTCGCATTTAGTATAGGTGTCCAGTGTCCAATTTCAAAGAAAAAGGAAGCCAAGGGGCAAGTGAAAGAAGGAGGGCAGACTTGTTACTACTTTTTGGTGGGGAGGTCTTTTCTTCTTGGCCACTGTCAAATCAATGGCCGAAATTTCTGGGAGCTGCCTTATTTTGTTTTGTGGTTTATCTGTTTATATGACCTCAGAAAAGCAATAATTCAAATTTTCGATCACTTTAATTATAAAAAATTTTAATTTAATTTTTATTATATTTATTTTAATAATTTTGTTATTAAAATTTTATCAATTTATTAATCAATAAGTAAATTTTCGTACATCAATTAATTTTATAAATTAAAATAAATCAATTAATTTTATTTAATAATATTTTTAATTAAACTTCA
The DNA here is from genome assembly GCA_027568915.1 of Erythroxylum roraimae. Classification (NCBI taxonomy): domain Eukaryota; kingdom Viridiplantae; phylum Streptophyta; class Magnoliopsida; order Malpighiales; family Erythroxylaceae; genus Erythroxylum; species Erythroxylum roraimae. The sequence continues at coordinate 25,654,094 of JAOSBL010000210.1, forward strand.
TAGTAATAATATTAATTTCTTTCAATCATATTTTAACGATCTAATGTCAATTAAGTCTTTTAAAAATTAAACTTCTTATTTTACTAGTTTAATTTCTGGTCCAATTTTTAAAACATTGAAAATTCGATTTTATTAACCAATGTTTATGCTTTATGTTTACGACGTAAATATTGAATACCCCCTTAACTAGAAAATTAAAATGTCACGAGAAAATATAACAACAACAATAACAACAATCCAATAAAAATTTCACTAAATGTAAGATTTGAAGAGATCCAATTTATGCAGTCTTATCTCTAGCTAGTAGTAAAATGTCACGAGAAGATGTTTAACCATGACCATGTTTAATTTATTTTTGACGGTCAAGGAGAAAGAAACAACTTATTTTAAAATTGGAATTTATAAATATTTATATCTTTACGTAAAAAGGAACAATTTTAAATTTTATTGAAAGGTAAATATACATTTTTAGGATTTTAAATTCAATAAAGGCTTTATCCAAACATATTACCCTTTTCTAACTAAAATTGGCACTGATTAAGAGAAGGCTGACTTATTTTTTTTGTTTGGTTTTAGACTAGAGTATCTACCGGTAGATCTAGTAACTAATTCTCTCGCTAGTTTATAGGCAAGACCGACTTATATATTCGCGACTTAATTTTTGTGGTATTTAAGCAAAAAAGAAGAGTGACTCAATTTTCAAATAGTTCAAATTTAAGACCATTCGCATAGAAATTAAAGCTCCCACCGGTCAGGCCACGCGAGAGATTAGTTACAAACACCATTTCTCAATCGGATAAGCAGAAAAGCAATCTTTCTAGGTGGGGTGACACGAAAAGTATGCATTAATTTAAAGAAAAGAAACCTTTGAAAGACCATATACACACCCATGATTCATGAGTAGATGAGGATATAATTTTTTCAATAATAAGAGAATGTGTAGTTGTTATTGTTAAAAGTGCCTAACTCACCCCCAAAAGCTAGCTCAAGAGGAGGAGGTTTGCACATTATTATAAATTCTTGAATGCCTTTATAATTGTTCGGTGTGGGATTCCTGACACACCCTCCTCAGTCTAGAGCAAGACTGGACATCTGATGGATATATTGAGCAAAGGGACATAATCGGGCACCGCCCCAAACCATCGAGACAAACTGGCTCTGATACCATGTTAGAAGTGCCTAACTCACCCCCAAAAACTAGCTCAAGAGGAGGAGGTTTACACATTATTATAAATTCTTGAATGCCTTTATAATTGTCCGGTGTGGGATTCCTGACAGTTATTTTTCAAATAAATACTAGATAATTCGATAATCATGTATTATAAGTTAAATTAACGAACAAATTAAACAACGGTTTAATTGAAATAATCGTTAGTATCTTTGACTATATCTCTTAATATTTATGAAAAATATGCATTAAATGTAAAGAAAATAAACCTTTAAAATACAACATGCTCAAATAAATAATTGTACAACACATGCATGATCTATGAGAGAAGAAGAAATAATAAATTTTGTTTTATAATATTTAGATAATTTGTAGTTCTTTTTTATAGTAAGATTTTTTAAAAAAATATACACTTGTCATCTGTAATTAATTTTAAATCAAATGTTAAGTAACAATTAAATTTAAATAATTGTTAGAATCTTCGACTATATCTCTTAGTATTTGTGAAAAGAATACATTAATATGGAGAAAAAAAACTTTTAAATGACAATATGCTCAAAATAGTAATTGTATGACACATGCATACCCATGAGGGATGAAGAAATACAACTTTTCCTTTTCTAACAAGAAGGATTGTTACTTTAATATTAAATGAAAATTTTAAAATTGTCCATGTTCACTAATCTTTTATTTTTGCAAGATTGAAAAAGTTAAATAACGATTCAATTTAAATAATTGTTCACTTTCTAATATTTATTAAAAATATACATTAATGTAAAGAAAACAATTTTTTTGAAATACAATGTTCTCAATTGTATGGCACATGCATGGTCAATGAGAGGGAAGAAAACTCTTTTTTTTTTAATAATTAATAATGAGACAATTTGCAATTTTTATTTTAATATTGACTACATTTTAAAAATAGTCCTTGTTCACTTATAAAGCAATTTTAAATAACAAGTTTAAAGAACAATTCAATTTAAATAACGGTAAGATCTTTGATACAATAAAAGGTTTCATTAGACCGGACGGAGATTGGTCCTCGAGCGTAAAGGAAAAGGAGAGCTTGACTGCAAGACTCACTTGTCAAGCAGGGATAAAATTCGGCCTTAATGATCTGACAAAGTAAAGATTCTTAAAAGTTTATAGCAATTTAGAGAATTATTTGGATATAAAAGATTGAAATAAGGGGTTAACAGTTTGGGCAATATATTCTCTCCTTTTATTTTCCTTTATTTTTGTTTCAATAATCTAATTCACTTTTTAGCTTAGCTAGGTGGGACAACTGAATCATTCACCTTTAGGATACTGATAAAGTCAAAACTAATAATGACATAAAAATATTAAAAAGGAGATAGGAGGATTCAAATCCTCGATAGTTCCTAACGAATTATACTAGTTTCAAAACCGAAGCTATCAACCACTCGACCATCTCTTCGAAAGATAATTTTTATTTTACTATTTTTTTTGTTTAGCTGAATAAAGCATGGTTGTAAAACAACAAGTAGATCTATGCTAGGAGAATTAGTAATGTATCAGGAGAAATTGGTACAAGAATTTGTGGACAAATTCTTGATAATGGAATCCATAGACAACCAATGAAGGATGGTCATAATATGATCTACAGATCATTCTCAAATGTAATCGAAGGCAAAGAGGAAAGATTTTGAGAGAGTATGCTCCACAAACAGGTTGATTAATCGAGGTCTTCACATATGCTCTACTTGACTCGGGGGGATCCAGTGGTACAACTTTGCTCGTGTAATTGGGTTGTTATGGTTACAGGTAAGATGTCCAAAGCTAGCAAAAAATGGAAGGTTTTGTTAGCTTTTGCCACTTTAAGAGTTTGCTCGTATAGCTCAAATAGAAAAAAATACTAGTTAAAATGGATGTGTTTGTCATATAAATTTTTTAATCATATGATTAAAAATCTTTTATGAAGATACAAAAAAGAAAAATATAAAAACTTCTCCTTATGTTTATAATGCCAAAATATCAAGTCGGTAGCTGTTAATTTACCTCATAACTGGATAGATAAATATTTGGATTCCAGCAACTATTTTTAAATGGGCATTGTTGAATATCAAAAACTTATTACACGAAATTATAATTTTTTAGAACGAGTAGAAAACTTTACTTAATCTATTTTCTTTTTTGTTTATTGAAAAAAATCCTTACTCGAGAAAGAAAAGAAACTAAGAAAAATATATAAAAATAAAATATAAAGAATGTATTTATTATATGTCCGAGTACATGTTTTTCTAAACCAAGTCTATCTTATCTTTACCACAAAATATCTTCCTTGGTTAACAATATTTGCAATTTTATCGATACTCATTAACAATATTTGCAATTTTATCAATATTCACTGGTTCCTTGATTTTCTTTCTCTCATAGAGGAATTAGGGTAATTAGAAGGTATACTATATATATTTTTATATTAGATGGTCAGAGGTGAATTGAAAGTTAAGAAGTTGAAATTGTAAAGATTCCTCAAGGGAAAAATAAAAATAAAGATGTCTCCTATATTACCCCTAATATGCAGCAGCAACAACGTAATTTCATAGAGTCATTTATTCTTAATGGAATTGGTTCTTCGTCGATGCTCGAGCGATTAATGGCAACGAACTATAAATTCATTGGCAATATGTCTATGCTGTTTCAAATCCAACTCGGCTAACCTATGGTCGAATATTCAAGCGTGCGTTTTATACTTGTCTGAGTAATAACAACGAAATTCCTCGTTATCTTGCTTAGAACAACTAGGGTTTTTCATTCATGTAGGTCACTTGAAAATAGCCTCTTTATTAATTAAGGGTAAGGCTGCATACTACTGGACCTCTCCAAACTCTACATCTCAGCGAGATTTCTACTGGGTGTTACTATTGTTGTTATAGGACAGCTAAGACTTCAGGAAGAAGATGTCATTTATTTAACAAAAAATAAAAAGGAAAATCAAAATTTTGAGTGGCTAAAGTCGAAACAACTACTTTTAAACTTTAAATTAAGATTTTGAAATGAAAGAATTATGTTTTGTCAAAATATTAGATCTTTTGGGAAAAAAATTATTCGATTGACCAAGTTCACAGGAATAGTGGAGAGAAAATTCTAAATAGTATATGTTCCTTTTATTTCTCCAAGAAAAGTTCTTCGCATTGCAATGCTGATTGTATCGGCTTGACCTTTCATAAGTGGAGACAAAATAATTCGTCTATGATAAACACGCTTAATGTCAACTCTTGATTCAACACACTTCTATTATAATTTTGAGTAGATATTTTTACTTTCTCTCAAACCATAATAATATTTGATCAAATCAATTAATTCTTTCTTTCTCTTGAAATTTTTTCTATTTCTATTTTCAAACGTGTTTTTTAAAAAGGTAAGCAGCCATTGTGTAGCATAAATGTTTCATATTGTTTCTATTCTATTATTCTCTTCTACTGAGTCTCTATTTTCTTATAGTTATTTCTTTTTATTTCTTCTATATTTATACTTTTATGTAATTTTTATATATTTATATTTTATTATTAATTATCTAAAAATATTTCTAATTTATCTAAAAATTTATAAATCTATATAAAAATAGTTTGTTAAAATATAACTATCATAAAAAGAATTAGAGCCTATTTAGATTTAAAATGAATATTTAATATAAGTTATCTATTAAACGTTGGAGTGAGTGATTTGATCGATTCATAGTTAATCCTTTCTTTAACTTGGAATAGATTTCAAACAATTATTTTTATTTTATTTCATTTTTCATATAAATATCCAAAAAATAAGAATCAGGTTGTTGGTTGTCATATAAGATAGGAATTTAGTACATATTTGTAACATATGTATATAAAGTTAGCCTTTGTTTTCTCTTTTCTGTAGTTTTAGCAGAAGGATTCCTTTAACTTTTCTTATAAACTTTTATGTTTTCAAAAATGGATCCCTTTTTTTTTTTCTTGTTGTGAAATACCTAAAACTAAGAAATTTTTATCATAAAATGAAACCTTCCCTCCTTTTTGAAAAATTATTAATTAACATTTTATTAATGAATAATTTTTATTAATTAGTAATAATGAATATCAGTAATAATAATTATTGGAAGTATTACTTAGAATAATAAATATTAATGAATAAAATAATCAATCATATAATATTAATAATTAACATCAATATAGAAATGAGATATGAATATAAAAAAATAGAAAAGAATTGATCATTCGAGTAATCCAAATTATGTGAAAAATAAGATTAGGAGAGTCGTATAATATATAAAAATATGATATAAAATACATACGCATTGAATTGCGAATATAGAAATGATATAATTAGTGACTTAGTGTAGATAGGTCCGGTATAATCCTCTATTCCACAGTTTGGGTGGGGCTATCTGGAACTACCCAATTAAAAATTTTCAGATGTATTCATGCTAGCAAGCAGTCATCGATTTTTCCAAGAGGTCATAATTACTTCGAACAAACACATTAATGATGAAGAACACATGTTTACTATGCTACTAATACTTGTACTTGCTTTGTTATTTTGCCCAAGTTTCGTTAAGGAAGAGTTACAGGATGTAAAAAAATATGCTCGATCTGAGCATACTATATTTAAATTTATTCTATTAATGATAAATAATAAATATAAAAAAAATAAAAAGAAGAAAAAAGAATGTCATTTTGAGCAATTGCATTGCCTACTTGAAAGTACGTTACTGGAATTTACAATTGTTTTTTTGTATTTACAATCGTTACTTTTCTATTATATTGCTCAATATGTTCGTGGATAATATTACTAATCTCATCGGCCCAAATAGTTACCATAAGTATTTCTGAACCCTTCCCCAAAGAAAACAATCATATTTCTTTTTCTTTTGTTTATGCAAAAAGGAGTTCATTTACTATATTGATATGATGAATATAGCTTGATAGGACCAATATAGTCTATTTCTATTTTTTTTTATCATAGATGAATTTTGTAGATTGTCAAATGCAAATATAGGATTTATATATACAACATATATCTATGTCAATGGAACATTTCTTATTTTTTAGATATTTTGATAAAAATATGTTGATTTGGTCTAGGCATACTATATTTAAATTAACAGTAGCATTGATTAACTGAAGGTCCCTGCAGAAAGTAAAAAGAATTTCAAGTTCTTCTTTTCAAGAAGGGACATTTAGGAAAATCCTATTGATTACAGCTTTCTCCAAACCTCTAGGAAAAGCATGGAAAAATAACCTTATTTGTTTACCAATCTTTGATATAACATTAAGAATAGATGTGATATTGGGTTAATAAGAAAATTCTAAAACTTTACTCAATTTTACAATTATAATCAGAACTTTAAAAAGTGATAATTAAAATTTCAATTTTTCAAAATTTTTCAAAATTTCAATTTGTAGCATGACGTTAGTGTCTTTATTAAGTTTGTTGATGTGACTTGGTCACGTATTTTAAATGTAGCATCCCACTTACGCAAGACCCGAACCCGATATCGACGGTGATATCCAAGCCCGTGACCCGCGAGGGTGGCATTGTAGAGAATTCAAACCAAATTCAGTATCAAATTTTTTTTTTGAAACACTAGCATGTGCAGGATTTTATTTTCAAAGTGTGCCAAATAATTTTTAAAAGTCAACAGCCATTGTTAATATAGTGTCACTAGTCCATTAGGGGCCCAATTCCATTTCCAGCATATCACT
>JAOSBL010000210.1:25662301-25676684 GCA_027568915.1 Erythroxylum roraimae
ATAGAGTAACATTTTATATCTCAGGGTTTAATTAGCTACTTTCGTATAACACAGGGGTCGCTACAGCAATTTTGTCGAATATTTAATCTTTCTATTCTAGATAGATATAAATTTAATTAGATAGACAATATCTTAAATAAATAAATAAACTAAAAAATTGTTCTATTGTTGTCTTGAATCTGAAGTGTATTTCCACGATGCTCATTTTTTCAATTACAAAGTATGGTTAAATGATCTTATTCATATTAAACTTGATGTCTAATTAGTTTGCAGGCCTATTCTTAATATTTTATGTCTTAGGTAAAGTAAAAAAAAAGAGCCTCATAATTTACCTTTTTTTTTGTTATTTATAAGAGTTAAAAGCGGACTCTTATAAAGAACAAAATAAGGCAGAAATAAATTTTATTTTATTTTTTATGAAAGTGAGCTTTAGAGGAGTGCCTAGCCTGTCCTTACTTAAGACTGAGCCTGGTGGGTTGGGTAGTAGACAGCCAAGAAATCTTCAAAAGTGATATGGACGGGATTTTTGAATAATACAAATAACGTACGGTTTTCTCCATATGTGGAGAGTAACTGGTGAATTATAACTTTATTGTACGACAATTGTTGCATTGATCTTTAAAATCTTAATGTTTTTTAGTTGGTTGGTTTCATTATCAACCACCCACTGTAAATAATATAGTTCTTGAAATGGCAGAAAAAGGTGAGTCCATTTATACGAATAAGACGGCGTCTTGCTGTTTTTTTGTTGTCTGATTTGAGGGGCTTGATCAGTTTGTACACTATTATGATCTTAAGATCTCCTAATTAAATTGCTTATTCAATGAGCATTGAAGACACACCTCCTAGTACGTAGGAATGCTTGTAAGAGTTGGTGAAGCAGTAGTGTTAACAAAGTAAAAACAGTGACGATGATCATGAATGATGGAGTTATGATAATGGGGATGATTATAACGATGAATGGATGTGAATTGGGGGGGAAAAAAAAAAGCCCGGAGAGAGAGGGAGTAAAAAGGTAATGATTACGAATGGGGTCATGATGGCAACGCCTACTTTCACAGAAATTAATGATTAAAACTGAGAGAGAGAAAGGACATCCACGACACTGCGCAGCCGCAGCCGCCATTTTCTCTTTTAGGATCCTTTTAATATCCTCAGTTAAGTTTTTCCGTTCTTTGTTCATTTACTTCTTTAATTTTCTTTAACTCCTTATGTATTCCCATTTTAATGTAGTAATCATTTACCATAACTGATTAAGTGGTCTATTCTTACTATTAGCATGTACAGTAGTAGTTACTACTAGCCTTTAGATAGAGAAAAGTAAGTGTAAAGAGACAGAAGAAGAGATTGGGACTTCAAAAGGCACTGAATTTAAAAAAAAGGAAGGATAAAGAGATGAAATTGAAACAAGAAAAATGTATATTAAAAGACAAAAGTCACCAAGTCTGCAAGTGAAGTGTGTATATATATATAGAGGCACCACAAGAGCACTTGTACCTCTGCAATGATGAATCACTCACTAACTGAGCAAAGCATCAAAATCAACTCCTTCATACAGAACTGAGTACAGAGGCAACTCTTTAGCTTCGTAGACGTCGCTATTACCCTATATCTTCTCTTCTCCTCATCTTCTGGGTTTTTGTTCCTTCTTGTTCTTGGTATACACGTATATTAGGCGCCTGTTGTAGAGTTATCGTGATGATTATGTGAGAAGAACTGATCAAAGATCTTATCTTTCTTCTCTGATTTCTCTAATTCCAAAGTTTTCCCATATAGGCCATCTATTGGCTTCTTTCTTCTTTCGCACGTTAGACATCTTTTTACCGTCTTCCTGCTTCGTGGGCTATCTCAAAACCTGCTTAAAGATTTGATCTTTATTACGGAACTTGAATCATCTGGGCACATTTGTGTTGCTGGAGGTGGTTCTTATATAACTGTTCAGCATATATTGTTAAAAGTACGGTAATAATATGGCGGTAGAGCGATCATCATCAACTTCATCGTCATCGTCGTCATCATCATCATCGTCGTCATCAACAACAGGAGGACTGATAGTGGTGAGAGAGTTTGATCCAAGAAAAGACCGAGTGGGTGTGGAAGAAGTGGAGAGAAGGTGTGAAGTCGGTCCCAGTGGGAAGCTCTCTCTCTTCACCGACCTCTTGGGTGACCCAATTTGCAGGGTCCGCCACTCTCCTGCTTTTCTCATGCTGGTACAGACCCTCAAACACACCAACTTGTCCTCTTTTGTCCTCTGTATATAAATTTCTACACCACCCCTTTTAATCTTTTCTTTTTCTTATCACTTAAACAAGGTTGTTTTGTTCTTAATTTACATTAAAATCTAAGAAAACACACATGTCGGAGCCTGACCCAAGTTTCATATGTGTGATTGGTATTGAATATAGGTGGCTGAGCTGGATGGAGAAATAGTGGGTATGGTAAGAGGTTGCATCAAAACCGTTACATGCGGAAAAAAGCTCTCTCGCAATGTGAAAACCAACACTTCCAACTATCTCAAAGCCCCCCGTCTTCCTGTTTACACCAAAGCCGCTTACATCTTAGGCCTTCGTATCTCCCCTTCTCACCGGTGAGTACTTACCAGTTACCACTCTTTCGCAATCATTGGCGAGTTGTAATCATAAGAATAATCATTAAACCTTTCTTAACTCATTTCAACCATATTTAATATTGGTACTTTGTACCATTTTTTAATATATAATTCGGATTTTTTACCGTTTATTAAATCTGTTATCTTTTGTAATCAGGAGAATGGGAATAGGCCTGAAGCTAGTAAGAGAGATCGAGGGTTGGTTTCGCCAAAACGGCGCTGAATATTCCTACCTGGCAACTGAAAACGACAACCAAGCTTCCGTTAAGCTATTCACCGACAAATGCGGGTACTCCAAGTTCCGTACTCCTTCAATCCTGGTCAACCCGGTTTTTGCTCACAGAGTTGCCGTTTCAAAACGGGTAACGATCATCCAACTTCCCCCGCACGACGCCGTGCTACTGTATCGTCGTCGCTTCGCCACCACCGAGTTCTTTCCGCGCGACATTGACTCGGTTCTCAATAACAAGCTCAGCTTGGGGACATTTCTGGCTGTGCCACGTGGCAGGTATGGGCCCGGGTCGTGGCCTGGGTCCGCTGGGTTCTTGGCCGACCCGCCAGAGTCGTGGGCTGTACTTAGTGTGTGGAACTGTAAGGACGTGTTTAAGCTCGAGGTACGTGGCGCGTCGCGCATGAAGCGGACTTTCGTCAAAACGACGAGAATGGTGGACAAGGCGCTGCCGTTTCTGAGGTTACCGTCGGTGCCCGATGTATTCAAACCGTTTGGGCTTCATTTTATGTACGGTTTGGGAGGCGAAGGACCACAAGCGGTGAAAATGATGAGGGCATTGTGTGCGCACGCGCATAACTTGGCCAAGGAACGTGGCTGTGGGGTGGTTGCCACGGAGGTGTCAAGTCGCGAACCGCTGAGGTTAGCAATTCCCCACTGGAAAATGCTATCGTGCGCCGAGGACTTATGGTGCATCAAGAGGCTGGGGGAGGACTACAGTGACGGGTCTGTCGGTGACTGGACCAAATCACCCCCCGACTCGTCCATTTTTGTCGACCCTAGAGAGTTTTAATATAATCTGGTACTAGTTACTACCAAATAGCCATAAGAAGAGAAGAAAGACTATAACAGTAGAAAGTAAAAGAAAGAGAGGTGCCTATCCTGTTCTATTTTGGGTTTTAGTTCTTAACTAATGGAGGATTTTGGGATAGGAAAAGAGAGGGAATGAGAAGATATGGGCTTTTGTCACTTATGGGAATATCCCCCCACTTTGGTTCATTTCTCCAACTTTTTGTAAATGGATGTGGCTTTTTAGATCCTCTCTTACCCAAACATAGCCTTAGTTTTCAATGTGGGCATGGTCTTCATCCCTTTTTTTAGCTTAACTTTTACTTATATTCCAATCTCTCTCAAACGGTTCATATGGTTGAGATGAGAAAATCATGCGGTGAATCAGAATATCCTCTCCTTTGAAATTTATGTATATGCATATCGTTTATATATTTAACATCTTTGATAAGAAAAAGATATTGCTTGCCTACTTAAATAAGAGTTGAATGGACTTGTGACCAAAAGAAATAAAACTTAGGTGAGATATCCTTCTTATTAACAACAATAATAAGTGGCAGAATTTGAAAAGATCTAATAATACACAACAGGATAAGAAGATTTAAAAATACACGGGATTTAAAAAGATCTAATAATACCACTTTCTTTTAAGCATATTATTGGACCACAAATGTACTCAGAGAAGCTTTCAAAGAAGTCTTTCAAGTTGGAATAATACTTTGAGGAAGTAGTTGCTTTATGTGGATCAAGTTGGAGGATTCTCTATTGTGAGCATGGATTTAATAATAATGATAGAAATTGACTTGAGATTTGGCAGTGTTACAAATTCTTTAGAAAGTACTTATTTAGTGGGAGAGTGAAATGTAGAAGGTGTTGAGGTATTTTGCTCCTGTCCTTTTCCTCCATAGGGTCTCAATCTTCTTTTCATATCCTTAGTTTTGGTCTCTTTGGTTTGGAACCTATGGACCTCGAGCAGTGACGTCTTTCAAAACCCATTATACAATAAAGCCAAATTGGGGTAGCCTGCTTGTTCCTTTCTTTTAAGCCACGTGGGTTTAGAACCAACCCTAAGCCATTAGTTACCAGAGCTTATGGTATGGTTACTTGGTTAGTCATAGTTCAATTCGCACAAAAGGCGATCAAATATGTATGAATTGACATGCAATCCTTCACGGGGATTTTTGCAGTCGTGAAAGATCATAGGAGTCATGAGTGACATAGATTTGGTTTCTGAATGCTCTGCTCCGGAGATTCTGACTTCTGACAAGTATTTTTCACTCGGTGATAACCAGCTGTTCTCTTTCACCTCCAAAAGTCAATCTCAACTCAACAGAAATTAGTTCAAATTCGATTAAAATAACATTAAATTATTTAATTGTAAAAATTATTATCTTGAATTTTTTTATTTTTATTATTTAGAATGATCTTAAATATTTTAATTTATTTACTATTTATTAATTAAGTTATAATAAATTTTGAGTTATTAATTGTATTATTAAAAACTTTAACTAAATATTATAACAAAGACAGAAAATAAATAGATTGAGTATATCACGTTGAAGGTATTTGTGAAAACAGAACAGCTAATCGTAGAGATGGGATTGTACTATTTATTATTTTTATTATTATTATATTAGGTATTTCAATTTAACCCGACTAATTCTTAACTCCTACCAGCCCATCTCAAGAACCTTAGAGGAGGTAAATCTAGAATTCTAAGATTTCTCAAATTCCTACATAACTTGCACACTTCTGCACGTAAGGAGTCGTCACATACTTGATTAGTCAATTGCTGATTAATTATTGGCCCTACTCAGTATCAGGTTTCCAACAGCTCTCAGATTCTTTAGTGACTTTAACTTTTACACTATCGTTGAAATCGAAACGTCCGTAATTAATCCGATTAATAGAGGATTATCAACAAGAAAAATTTCTCATTTCTCCTCCTTTTACGTGACTCGAACTTAAGATCTCCTATTAGGAAGAGCCTTGAGTGAGTAGTTTACACTATTTAGGTCATTCTTTGTTATCTTGTACTCTTGTTGTCTTTGAAGTTTAAGCTGCTAACTTTGATTTTTAATATTTTGATTAAATCTAATTTAATAATTTTATTTTTTTAAAATAGATCAATTTATTAATTAATTTATCAATTTTTATAGAGTAAAATTAATTAATTAATTTTTATTTAATAGTTTTCTTTTCTAAATTTTTTGAAGGGTAAAATTAATTTTTATTTAATAATTTTTTCTAAATTTTTCAATAAGTAAAATTAATTTCTTCGATTATTTCTAAATTTTATTTAATTTTTAATTTATTTTATTTAGTTGAATCTATTAAATCTCAAATCCCTTCTAAGGCAATAAAGCAATGGCATGTATATCCAAATGATTGTATAGTTTTGTGAATATCTAGGGCTATCCATGGCCAACTTAACAATGATTGAAGTTTACTATACCATTCATTCCTAACAGTGCATGCAGTTCATTAATAGACAAGAATTTTTAGTATGGACATCTAAGATAATGTGGTCGGTAAATCGAAACTAGGGAAGCTTTCCACTTGACCCACTTTTTGTCTTTTTGTAAACATATCGCATTCCTCGTAACATGTCTTAAGTATCGACCACGAATCTAACTAAAAAAATAATGGGATTGGAGTAATAATTGTAACACTTTTTAAGGGCTCTAGAAAGTATTTGACTAAGTTAGGACTTAGGAGCAGAGAAATATTAGGCATGATTTGACCAAGTGACTGCGACTATTCATGTCAAACAAAGATTTATTTAATAAATCTGGGCAATGGAAGTTCAGTCTCCAAAGTGAGGAAAAGATGTCTCCTAAAGAGAGGTGCTTCAGACCAGAAAAGGTCAAGAACAAAGCTTATCTTGAATGCAGATATCACCTTTTGTTCTCCTAGTTCTTTATTCTCAACTCAAACTATCAATGGCACTGGTTTAGGTAAAGGAAATGGTGGAAGAGATTTATGCTTTGTAAAGTACAGTCAAGTATGGTCGGCATCTTCTTTGGAACCGATATTTGAACACTTGACTTCAATTTATCAACAAGTGTTTTAGAATATCTGATTTATAGTTTTATTAGAATTCCAATCTGTTATGTATAGCCTACTTCTTAAGATCTTGATCGCCAACTCTTTCAACACCATGACTTTTGGATCTACAAATCGTTTTGAGATTAAATTTCACTCCCTATCTCGAGATATTGTGTAAGTATTGATGACGTTGGGTGGCTTTACTTTGATTATTCCCTATCTCGAGATATTGGTGCTGCTTTTCTAATCTTCTCAAGTTAGAAGAAAAAGAGTAGGAAATCCCATTGACTAATACACAAATCAGAAGCATATCTATCCAAGTTACATATTAAAATGGGTCAAATCTGAGGTCTTCCTTATTCTTTCATGGGGTTCGGTCAAGAGAAGGTGGTTCCTTCACCTTCGTTTGCACACTAACGTCATATCTTGCACGACTTGAACACCGAAAATTCTGCGAAGTCTACCACCACGTCCTCCACTTCGATATAATCATTTAACTAACATGAACTGAAACCTACCGAGTCAAATCTGATTCAGAAGTGTTGGGTCAACTTTAGCTTCATGCGCGTGTAAGTTAAAGTACGATGAAAGCAATTAGGGTTTAATTATTTATTAATTTCGTGAATTAGAGACCAAATTATCAAGTTAGTTAGCAAAATATGTTAAACTAGGAGCTGTAGTTTGGTTAGAGGATCAGGAACCTGACACGTTTCTTAGAGCCAACTGGGAGTTCTGATTTATGAGAGAAAGGTCTTCACTCGATTCATGGCTTTGGGTTGTTTTTGATGATCGAATCCACAAAACTGTTCATGCAACAGTGCTATTAATTGGGCTTATCCATTTACATAGTAGATAGTGTTCAGATCATCAGATGGGCCTTAGCAGATATGAATGACTTAGATTGCCTAACAAAACAATACATTTTAACTTCAAGTAAAATACAAAAAATTAGAATTAATAGATTTAGTATCTATTTGGATGAGCTTTTGAAGGGTAAATAAACACTTTTTTCTACCGCAAATTTTTTTTAAAAGTGTTTGACTGTAAAATAAAAAAAGCACTTTTTTAGTAGATATAGCTTTTTTGACAGCTAAAATACAGCTTTTTAAGAAGCTTAAATTTAGAGCATCTCAAAAAACGCTTTTTCAGTATAATTTTTTAGATTAATTAATGAACCTATTTTTTAGGCTTTTTTGCTTTTATGTTTTACACATAATTTTCACAATACCCACAAACTTATCTTTACGTTTATTTTGAAAATTATATAATATTATTTGACTTTTTTTATATGTTTTAATATTTATTTTTAATATTAGTTTTATTTATGTTATAATCCATATAAAATATTTGGTTAGATATATTTTCATTTATGTTTCATATAGTTTAAATTATATAATAATTAATATATTTTGCTTTGCATATTGTTTAATATACTTTAAATAATATTTATATGCATAAATAATTTTTATTACAAAATAAAATATAGTTAAAATTAAAAGTGCTTTTTTTATGTTGCCAAACAGTCTACTATATGAAGATCTTTCAAAAAAGCTCTTTTTAATATGACAGTCAAACAGTCAACTGACTTTTTAAAAAAGCTTTACTGACAAAAGTTCTACTGGTATAAACCTATCCAAACAGACACTTAATCTTTTTTTATAAAAATTATTTATATTATAAAAAATTTAGAAATGCATTACTTAGTTTTTATATGTAAAGGAATAATTTATGAGTATTTATAAAAATTAATATATTAATATTTCTCCTTTGACTAATAATTTATGTGTACCTTTTGTTTTACTTGAAGTTATTTTTTATTTTTTAAGTCTCCAACATTTTATCTTGTAAGAGCAAACATTAAACTTTGATTAACCAAAAAGTTTTAATGAAAAAAATAAAAAATGAAAATTTGTTGAAGCACAAGATTAACAAGTTTATTTTACACAGTAATGATTCATTACTGCTTTATTATATCATAGGTAATTTTCTGTTATCATCGTAACCCTCTGATCTGAAGACCTGAGTGGAGAGAAGGGTTTCAAGAATAACAAACCACAAACAACTTCTTGCTTCGAAAGCTTTGGTAATTAAGAATCAATCTCTAATATAGAAACATTAACAATGCCACGTTAAGCATTCCATTTTTGCATGGAGCCAAAACTTGACATGAACATTCCAAAGAGATCAGTCTCCATGCCACTCTTCTGCGTGAAAAACTAACAGTAGATGATCAGCTAGGAACAAGTCAGCGACTTCTACTATTCTAATGCCAATTTCGTGGTATCATATTACAAATTCCAAAAGAGCATGCCCAACCATGCTTATGACTTAAGATACAGAATGTCTTCTGCTTCTCGACGGGGTAGATTTCGTCTCCTCAGCAGCAGCAGAGCCGCGACTCGGACTCTCCGATGTATCAGAGCTACTAATCTCACCAGTTCTCTCTTTGCTCAACCAGGACTTTGAAAATAGCTTTGACATGACTAAACCTTTCATGTTAGTGGCAACAACTCTTTCAGCTTCGGTTCTAGTTCCATCATTCCCATTTCTTCCTATACGTAAAGTTGCAAGTTCCTCTTTCAAAGCCTTGATATCTTCGGCCGTTGGCACTGCATCCCAATCGTCTTCTGTGTTTGTTGTGGTGGACCTTGAGCTTCCATGAGACCCACCGGGAAGCAAGGTCCTAATTGATCCAGGTACTTCTGGTATGCTGTTGCTAACGGATGATGTTGCTTGCCTAACTTGCTCAAAGAAGAGGATTTGCACAACCACACGCAAAGGTAGTCTCTCGTTTTGCACTGCATGCATGCAGGCATCCACTGACAATTTCCGGCAGTCCATCAATCTGCATATTCTCTTCCTCTCGCTCTTGCTTATCTCAGCATGTTCCTGTACCAAAAATAACATTCAGATAGATATAGTATAGAGACCAAAAAACAGAAGTAACAACTCCAGACCTAAATAAGTTGTGAACTTGAATCATAATTTGTAAAAGTCAATAGGACTATAAATGAAAACAAAGAAATTATATTACTTAGGTAAGAACAATTCAATGCATCTCCTACTCTATAAGTATAATCGCATCAGGAACAGACGAAGGCAATGTAGTCAAACTTTAACGAAAACACCATAGGGTCGACGGATACATGTCTTAATCTAAAAAATCAAGATACAACTAGTTTCTCCATGTAATACAACATCATGCAATGCCTAAAGTCAAGATTTCACAAAATCATGATGTTAAAAGACCTCACCTTAAGATACATATCAATGGCACGGTAAAGTCCATCATGTGACGGTCTTTGGAAACTTGAAATCATCTCAGCAAGACTCACGAACTTCAAGACAGGTAAATTTGGATCTCGTGCAATTTCAGTAAGGTAGCCTTCTATCAGCTTAGCAACCTTGACCTTTGGAGAACAGGATCCAAATTTTGGGTTTTTGCTCTCCAGAAATTCATTTTCTGAGGGAAGGGCAGTCTGAGCACTCCGTTCATGTGTCACAAACTCCTTGACCAGATTTTGCACTATATTAACATCATAAATTGTCATCTCCCCGGTTGGAGCCCGAATCAAAAGATCAGCAACTGTAGCCTCCTCGAGCTGTTGGCCAATTCTTCTCATGAGTTCAAATCTTTCCCTTTCACCACATTCTAACAACATTGAGGCCTTTAACAACTTAAGCATAAAACCGCAACGAACACTGACTTTCTCGGCAGGCAGTAACCACAAAATGGTTTCTAATAGTGATCTATACTTAAGGATATCACCACTCTGTACAATACCCTTGCTAAAACCTGGCAATCTTCTCAACGCATATGCATTCAATGCTTCTCCAATTACATCACCAGAAAGTCTTTCTTTTGCTTTTATTGTTGTAATCACTCTCTTATATAAATCTACCTGCAGCTCACAGAGATCTTCTACCCACCAGTCTTTGGGAACCATTTGAGATTTCCGTACACCATTCCAAAGGGGATCTTTTCCATTCTCTGATGGCAACTTTTTCCGGTTATAGGTGTATGACCACTCAACCATGGAAGTATCAATGCAAGCCTTTGAGGCTATGGAATCAAGGCAGCGACTGATCAGTTTTAATTCTTCTGACCATGGAAGAAGAGACTTTGTGGTCTGAAGGACAATAATTGAATCTTTCCAACCACGGAGAACGCTAGAATTGAGGAATACTTCAATCTTGTGGATCAGGTTTCCTTTCTCAATAGTTTCATACATTTCAAGATATTCTGCTGCACACCGTGCCGCGACCACATTATATGCATTAAGAGTAACTGTCATCCCATAACAAAATTTTGCACATATCTCAAAAGCAGGTGGTCCACCAGGAATATCCTGGATGTTAATTTCATCATTGTTCTCATCACTTTTAGTTGCTAACAGCTTCTGAAAACGTGAACTTTTGGACAACAGCGGAAACTACAAAATGATTCTCAAATTAGATTATCAGTGTTACATGTAATAAACACACATCCACGTATATGCACTCACAAAGCACTTAAATAACAAGGTTAATTTGACTAGTAAAGTCGGTATTAGAGTACTCATCAAGAAAAAATAGAAGGCAACATTAAAATTCTTAGAACTATAAGTGGTTTCCTAGAATCTATCACCAAACCACCGGAGAGCAACTCACTGACTTCAAACCAAGTAACCGAATTCTGAAATCAAGGGTACTTATCCAAAACACCAATAGGATATAAACCATTTACTTTCCTCATACAATCTGTGTGAACTATGCCGCTAGTCAGTATTACTGCATCAGGTCTAAGCATGGACTTCGTACCTTATGCAGACAGAACTTCACATCACCAACATTAACAACCATGTCAGTTGCCAACTCAGTTGCCACATACCTGAAAAAAGCCACAAATTATATTTCCGTTGAAGCGTTCACTTTTAAGGTAAGGAAACAGAAAGAAAAAGTTGAGATACAATTAATAGATCAAAATGCTGATTATTTAATTAAGTTAAATGTTCCAGAAAAGCCTATCATTTTTTTATTTGTTAACTTTCTCAGATAAGCTAAGAACAACTGTTGATTTACTTCATCAGCAAATTTTACTAGACGTTAACAGACTACCCTATTCAAGGTCTATTCATAGCTAATCAATAACATTTCAAAAAATACACCAAATAGCCATGAGTAAATATCAAACTGCCCCCCAGGGAATAGGTACAACAAGGTATATCACTGGGGGTCATAAAATGTGAATATCATTTGAAAAAGGTAAAAAAAAATCCAAAGGAGGTTTATTCCCCGTAAAGAGACCCAAGCAAGGGTAATTGGAAACGTCGAACTCTTCATGGTAATGCCAGATTCACCAAAAGTAAGACTTCTGATTTTAATCTCAAACGGCAGCAAGATGAGCAAAAATTAGCAACCACAGTACAGGACCTTGGATAGTTGCCATCAATTATCAATGCTATGATGAAAGGAGTTTTCTGAATACAGATTGTCCCTTCAAAAAAAAAATATACTGTACCCAAAAGAATAAACTGCCAATGAATCCATATTCCTGCAAAGAATCACTACAACAACACTTTAAAATGTTGGTTGTAATAGAGTCTCAAATCAATTCCTCAAACACTTCAAAGAGAATAAAAACAGCCAGGAGACAAAAGGTCATGTCCAAATCTGATACTATTCTCTGTTTACAAGATATGACGGAAAAAGGCACTTCCAACAAAAATAACAATGACGTATAAGAGTTAACAAGAACAGGCCAATCGAAATTTTTTTAAAAAGAAACTGTCACCATTAACAGAAATGTCGTTAGTCATCATTAACACATGGAAAATGAACACATATAGAAATACAAAACATCAGGAACATAATTTAACAAGAAAACTAGTGAAAGGAAAATTGTGGAAAAGACTATCTAATTCGATCATATATTTTACAGTTATATGTAATCACTAGCCAGCAGAGAATAGATCTCGAACTCACCTAATATTGTCCCCATCAGTCTGAAACGAATCAGGCTTAGATCCAAGTTTCATGAACTTCATTTTGCCCAGTAGAAGTAAGCTCCTTCAGGTCTTGGTTTAAGACTCCCTCACTCCAAAACTTCTATAAACTAATATATCCAGGAAGATATAGGCAAATCCAGAAAGCAATCCAACTTCTAAGTTCAACCAACTATGAACTGTCTTTGACTCAAGCAGAAGAAGAATGAATGAAGAATAGTATGATGATTTTCTTAGTATGACCGAACCTTGCCCACAAAACAAGGCTGGAGTAGAGGAAGAGAGTAAATGACGGTAGTGTGATTTCTAAACTGTAGTGAAGTTGTTAATTCCAATGTTGGTAAACAGAGTCCAAGGACCGGTGAGAGAAGGTTAACTATGGAGACATTCCCTAAAACTCTGTCAAAACATTTTATATAAAATGTGAAGAGAGAAGAAGCCACCCCACTTGCTGAGAACTGACACCACCGTCTTAATTCATTTATTTATCATTCCCTGGCTTTTCTATTACCAATGGATCGCATAGACACACAACAACAAGAAACTCTTTTCAGGTACAGAAAATGTCAATAACCAAACCCCAGATCCAATTTCCTTTTACAAAAGCTATTCTCCCTTCAAATGTGAGCTGCAACACCTACAACAAGACAACAACAAATCTTACCATTAGTTCAGAAACCACCAAAAGCATGGACAAGAAGCATCAATTTTGAAGGTTTCCAAAAGGAAGATTGTACAAAGAGCACCACTACCGACAAGTTTGTTCCATAAGAGGATGTGAATTACAGATGAACTTTTTTATTTTCCAAAAGAACAGAAATGAAAAGGAAATTGGAGTTTAAACAGCAAAGACTAGAATCGAAGTCGAGAATATGAGGTAGAAATCAGTACATAACATTCTTTGCTCTTCAACAACCAAAAGAAGAAACACCTCTTAACAAGTACTCATAACCTGCTTGAGAACGAAACACACACCATTTGTTATTCCTAGCACCGATTTCAGGAATTGAAACGCGTCCAATATAAGAACGGGTAACATAAACTTATCAAGGAAACATGAAAAAGGAAAAAGGAATGCTATCACAATAACAGAGAGTATTCCGTGAAGAGTCTTGTCTTCCGATAACGAAAACAGAATAAACAAAAAAGAAACTACAAGCAAAAGGAAAAGAGAAATGAAAACCAACTTAAATGAAGCAGAACATATCAACTGACGATATTTGATTGAAAAGCTCATCAAATCAACTTGAAAAGCCTTTGTTCTGCTTTTCAAAAGATAAAGGTTTTGTTAATTCCATTTCAACACAACCATGGCTTCCATAAGCAAAAAATCTGCACTAGTATTTACTCCATAAGCAAAAAAATTCTACACTTGTATTTACTCCACAAGCAAAAAATCTACACTAGTATTTACTCCATAAGCAAAAAATTCCAATTCAGCATAGCCATGACTCCTCCATAAGCAAAAAATCTGCAAATAAACATCACCATAAGTTAAACAAAATAAAAGTTAGCAAATTAAACAAAAAAAACAGCATATCAAATTAGGTTTTACCATTTCAAAAAAATTTGCAATGTAAAAGATCACCTACCCACAATTTTATCTTCATTCCATTTCCGAAACAGGTGCGCTACTCATCATATGCAATAAATAATTATTACGCTCCTGCTCGGGACAGCCAAAAAATTTTCTCACCCTAATGGAACTTGCAGTTAGAAAATCAT
>JAOSBL010000210.1:25676784-25686999 GCA_027568915.1 Erythroxylum roraimae
ATATAAGAACGGGTAACATAAACTTATCAAGGAAACATGAAAAAGGAAAAAGGAATGCTATCACAATAACAGAGAGTGTTCCGTGAAGAGTCTTGCCTTCCGATAACGAAAACAGAATAAGCAAAAAAGAAATTACAAGCAAAAGGAAAAGAGAAATGAAAACCAGCTCAAATGAAGCAGAACATATCAACTGACGATATTTGATTGAAAAGCTCGTCAAATCTATTACGGAAAGGCAGCGTTGGAAACAAGAGGATCGAAATTCCGATACTTCCACCTCCAATCTAGAATCCACCGAAGAATGTCACAGAGCAAGCATCTTTTCCTCTTATCACTTTGAAGTAGCAAAGGGGAATCATATAAGCATGGCAAGAGGTAACTCGCAGCAACAGACAAGAACACAAGACAACAGAATGCAACACAAACACAACGTTCAGTGCATGAGAGGCACTATTACCTCCAGGACAAAACCCAAAAAGAAGTAACCCCACATATCACAAAAACCACCCAACAAATCCCCAAAAAAAACTTCACATCAAAAGGGTGAGCTGGTTCTCATATTTGACAGCCACCAATGCCTCTACCAACAAAAAGCCAAATCTCAGAATGTTCCCTCACTCTTAACTCTCATTAACTCTCTAATTCAATTCCTTTGAATCAGCACCACCCCCACCACCTACTCCCTCATTCCTTTTAACTATAAACCCGAAAAGATTAAACTTTGGAACAGGGTCTCAACAAAGACGGTCGTTTTATGTTTCGCTTTGACAGCAACAAAACAAAACAACTTTACTTTCGTTGTTAGAAAGTAAAGGTCGCTAGGTTTCTTTCAACTGAGAGAACCCAACAAACCGTGAGGCCCCACAGTCCTCACCACTACTTTGATCTCGCAAAAGGGTCTCCCTCTCTCTCGCAATCTAATTGCACGCCAATCTGACATGCACAAAATTGGCGTTGCCCTTATCAACTAAAACTGACTAGAAAGACATCACCTATTCCTTTATTAACATAATTACGAGAGCAACAGACGCAAACTGCTTCTAATACCTTATAGGTGGAGGAATCTGCCCAAGAAGGGGCTCGCATATAATTAGTTAGTTAATAAGGCAATAGCTTAAGTGTTTTTTTTTGGTAAATAGTTGAGCGGGCCTAGTCAACGTGACCCTCCCTGTGAAGGAGCTAGGATTCTCTGTCTAATATTACTCTGTCCTATTTTATCTATTGAATCTCAGCTATCTATGTATGTGGGCTCCGAATATGTAGGTTCCACATAAATAGATAGCTGAGATTCAATGGACAGAATAGAACAGGGTAATACTGAACAGAGGATTCAGACTTCTTGTGAAGAGCACCCCTTGGCTTGAAGTTAATGAACTATTTTGCCAAGATCCTTGGAAAGAGTTTTCCTGCATAACAAGGTTTATTACGTGGCAATTCATGATGTTTGTACCGATCTATTCCGTGCCTCTGCCTCTGCATCGAGCATTGAGTAGACCTTATACAATAATTGTCCTAATTCTATTGTATTTGTTCTTTCATTTCTTTTGGAACAATCACAAAAATATGGCAGTCTATGATAAAAAACAAAAGAGATTTTGAAAAAAGTTATTAAAAAAACAAAAAAATGCAGATGAAAAACTCCAAAATAGAGATGGGTTATTCACATTTTAGTTAATGGTCGAAGGCGAATTACATTTCAGTTGATGGTCAGAGGCGAATTGAAAGTTATGCAATGGAATGAAGGAACAGAAAAACCTAAAAGGTAGAAGAGCAAATGTGATTGATTCTATAGATTTGGATTTATGAGTATCTACTCATACTCATGTAGTACTTTACTTCGTAATATAATATTCATCTATATAAATACCATGATAAGCCTCATAACTCAACCGGTGGTCTTCGTAATAGAAGAGAAAATCTTGTTATTTGAGACTTAAAAGAGTGATGTGGTGAACCGCTAATTTTTGCAAAAATTATGAAAGCATGTGAAATTTGTGTATATAAGTGAATTGACATCCATTTTAAGTTTTAATTTTTAACATTGGTCTTTTTTTACTACTGCCATAATTAGATGTACAATATAAAAGAAGTATATTATTTTGCTAAAAAGTAAGCTTATGATGTTACAGAAAGTGAGGGATGAAGGAAAGAAGAGAAGAGGCCATTTTTAGCCTTGGGCTAGTGGAGAACTCGTGACCACAACCTTTTTCCCTTACCGGCCAATCTTTATATTCCTTTCACATCACATGCAATTGCTCTAATCTACTGCTATCCCAATGCAATTGCCACCCAAAAACCATTCCAAAGTCATATGCAAATACTTGGGGTTTGATCATCTACTCCTTGTTTAAGCATGGAAACACAAATAATGCTTTTAGCTTTATTAATGTTATAACTTATTATCATTACTTTGCATCAAGAATCTTACCAAAGGCACACTGATTATTTTAGTCTTTCACAACTTCTGCCGTGCTGACACTCGATGTGTAAACCCTTGAACCACACCTTCTACATTAAAAGAATGAATCTAATCTAAGCAATTTAGGTGATTGATTCTTGAACAAATGTCGGGACCTTTAAAATCTTTTGAAAGATCCCCTTCACGAGCATTGGTTGGTTGGGGGTAAGTTCTTCAAAGTCTTATTGGTTCGGTGGTAGTTGTTTAAGATTTAATTATCAGACAACCAAAACTAGTGACAAAAGAGTAAGTAATCCAAGTGACAGAAGAAGATTTTCCGAGTACTTGCATGTGTTTGAAGGTTTTTAACTGGAAATTTTGGAAGAAACAAGGCCCTACATTTTGTTTTGGGGGAGGTCAATACACACCGAATGTTCGACATTTCTTCTTTAGTAGGGTCTAAACCTCTAATGTCATATAGAAGAAGAGAGTATTCTGTTGTAGTGTAATTCAAGGTGGATTTATCCAACATAAGCTTAGGTTTTAGATGTCACCATTTGAAGAGAACGAAGCACAATGTGAATGTCACTTGTGTTTGGCCTACACTGACTTTGACCCATAGCATGTGACTCTGCTAGTTCAAGGGTCTTTTGCTTAACATTATCTATTAGTTTTCTTTCTTGATAAAGTCCATCTTTCCAGCTCAGTATGAAAATCCTCCCTCAAGGTTGGGACCATTAAGTATCCTATGTGAACTTGATACCCCATTCCTAGAAGTATATACTAGCTATGAGTTATCACTCGTGAAAAGTATGTATTTACATAACTCAACAAAAGCATTGATCTAACTACAAATTTTGGGGAAATTAGAAGAAGCTTTATGTTACTAAAGCCGAGGTAATTATGGCAGTGCACATGGATTGAGATTCTGATGCCGTAGTTAATTGGATTGGGAATTTGAGCAGAAAATTTTAAACGTGATGGATCATGAACTAATCATGACAGTCAATATTTTGGAATGCCAACTTAAGAACACGATTTCCTTGTCTTGGCAAATGAATTCGGGACGGTGGAAGCTGTCCCCTTCCAATGCCGTCACCTTTATATCTTGTATTGGTTCGGTGAAAATCTAGTTTTAGGTTTTGACTTTACTAGTTCTCTGGTATAGTTAACAGTTCAATATCCATAATACTGCTGCTTAAGGTCTCATTAAGCAACCCTAAATCAGATGTAAGCTATGAAGGGACACTCACTTCCTCCATTAGATTAAATAAGTTACAGTACTATTTCATAAACAGAAGTTCTTCTTTGTTCATTAGTTATTAGAAATAATCTGTAAATGTGTATGTGTATGTTGCTGTCATTGGGTCTAATCAATATTATCTTCCCATACTTAACTCTCTGGACACGACAGGTACATGTAACGTAATAATCATACGCTCTTCAACTTAATTTTAAGCCGTAAACTAAGTGGTCCATTCCCAGAGAGTTAGGCTTTTGTACGATGCTTCTGAAGCTTTTATTTTATGTTTTTTCAAGTGGCAAGAACCAACCAGGAATCATGAGTCATGACCCCTAGTTCTGGTTCTAATCAAAGTACAAATCACCCATCATAGCTCGTCTTCAAAGTCACATGAAACATCAACTCGGAAGATAGATTGATGGAAAGAAAAGGAGAGAAAAATTATACGTACAAATTTAGTGGAAGTGTATGAAGTGACGACCGGAAACTAAAGAGTAAAGAAAGAAAACGTGACGTGCTGTTTCTGCAGGTTTTATAATGGCTATTCTGAAAGTAAACCCTGGAAGATGTCAGGCTTTTCTTGCGTTGCATCATAAAAACCAACAAAGTGGAAGTGCCAGGCTTAGCACAGCTCCACGCTTGAGTTCAGCCTTTCTCGACCCTTTAAACATAACAGTCTAGGAGATGCTCTGCCATTGCAAATTGGAAGTTTCTGTGATTCTGTCCTCCGAATATTTTTAGTGCGGGCTGTGTGGAGTTACTGGATCGTTTGGACATTGGGTGCTTGGTATTGGACTTGATTCTTGAATCAAATTTAAACAATCATATACCCTCTACGGCGTATCTTTTAGTTTCTGTGATTCTGTCCTCGGAATATTTTTAGTGCGGGCTGTGTGGAGTTACTGGATCGTTTGGACATTGGGTGCTTGGTATTGGACTTGATTCTTGAATCAAATTTAAACAATCATATACCCTCTACGGCGTATCCTTTTGTATAAGTGGATCCGCCTGAAAGAAGTGACGAGCAGCATTACAGTTTGTGAATGATATCTTATTAGTTTTGATGTAGATAAATATTATAAAATAGAGTCCTATTTAGATTATTAGATAATGTGGTATAATATGATTATAATAAGATGTGATTAAGCTAGTTGAGTTTAGTTAGAATTCTGACTTAGTTATCTGGACACCTATAAATAACTCATTTGAATCTTATTCCTTACGATATCAAGAGATCATTCTTTCATATATTTTAAAAGAAATAATAAAGGTTAACATTTGCTATATATTTTCCATGCTCTTATTGTTGTCTTTTTTAGTTTATTGATTTCCCAATAATCTTTAAAAATGTACCCTTAAATGGACATTATCGTGCAAAGGAAAAATTGCAACTTACAGTATAAATTTGGTGCCCAAAAAAACGTCTCTAACAAGTACTGTTACCACTTCAGAGATCAGAGTTCAGGTCAAAACAGTAAGAAGACCAAGTAGCCGAGACTTTGATGTCTATCATCAGACCCCGAAAATATTTAATTTGTGATGGATGAGTCACCGAAAGACTCACTCACCTAATTTCTCCTAAGCATATTCATATGCCCACGTTATCACATTAAAGAGATTGACACATGGACGTCAACTTCTAAGTTTTATGATACCAACTCCCTCGTATTTGACAAATGAACAAAATCCAATGAAAAGAAAAAATAAAGTATCTGCGTTTTTTTTTATACGTAGAAGTTGCATTTCTTTTGATTAAAAAAGCATAGAAATTAACTAAAAATTATGTTTTATGATGAGGTGAATGTATAAAGGTAGACATAAAAAATCACATTTTGAAAATTTAAATTTTAATATTTTATTAAGTTCAAATAATTCATTTATTTTATAAAAGTTATTTTGATTGACCCTCAAATAATAAATTTATGAAATTTATTCCATTTAAAGGTATAACAAATATTTTCATCCAGAGGGTGAGTCTTAGAGTAATAGATAAAATTGTTTCTTTGTAATTATGAGGGCACATGTTCAAGTAACAAAAACAGCCTCTTTAATTAAATAAAAATTACGTATATTATATGCTTAGATATGTTAAATTAAAAAAAAAAATTTGGGAGCAACTAAATTGTGGGCTTATAGGCTCAAACATGGGCCTCATTTAGTAGTCCCTGGATTTCAATTGTGCTTCAAACTACTAGTTTTCTTCTTTAATGAATTGGAAATCCAAAAGGTTAGTTTAAATCTTGATGATGCCGAGTTATTGACTAACACTCTACTCATTGTGCAAGCTAATTTAACTTTTGAAATTAAGGAAAAACTGATATTTAGATGTCTCCTCTTCGAAACAAGTCTTTAACTTAAGACTGCTATGAGATAGCTCTCCTTGCAAAGGTAATCAAGTATCCTCAAGCTAATTTTCCATAATTAATATATTTAGTTAAGTTTGTATCTATGTAACCTTACAATAAGGACTTTCTTTTACCAAAACACAAGCATCTCTTGGTTGTTTCTTAAAGATATCAAAGAATCTAATTTGTTCATATACAATGTTCTTTTCCTAGGTTAGATAAGAATTTATTGACAATAGAAACTCTTAAATGACCGTTTCACCGTAATAACTTAAGCTATTGTATGAGGCTAATTTAATTGGTTTTATATATTCACTAAAACATCTTCCCACAAGTGAAAGTTCTTTGGGCTTGAAACTTGTACGATCACTTAGTCACAAAAGCTCTAATATCATGTTAAATGACCGTTTCACTACAATAACTTAAGCTGTTATATAAGACCAACTTAATTGATTTTATATATTCATTAACAGAAACAACATAGGCAATATCAACCCGAGTGGATATCATGATATACATAAGACTACTTGTTGCAAATGAGTATGGAATCTTCTTCATCTCCTCCATTTCTCTTTGGTCTGTAATTGGATCTAAATTTTATATAAAGTATTGAATAAGAGGTGTGCACACAAGTTTGACTTTGAGCATATTGAATATTTAAAATACTTTTTCAATATATTTCATCAAGGATAACCACAATAGCTCCTTCAACTTATCTTAAGTGATCTTTATTTCGAGAATTTGATTCATTGGTCTTAAATATTTTATGACAAAGGATTTGCCTAAAGAAATAATCTTCTTATGATCATGCTCAACAATCAATAAATCATTTATATAAATTAGGAGTATAATGAAGTTATCTTTGGCATATTTCTTCACAAAGATATAGTGGTTGTTGAGAGATTTCTTGAAGTCAAGCTCACTCATGAATGAATCATACTTTTTGCATTATTATCTTGATTCCTTTTTCAAACTATAAAGACTCTTCTTTAATTGATATATCATCTCTTTTTTTTTCCTAAAATTTAGAACAGTTCGTGTTATTCCATATAATTTTCTTCTTCAAGATCATCGTGAACTGATGAATGTCACGTTGTTCAACCTCCAAGAATAGGCTAGTTGCTAGATCAAGTACTAATTTAATAGATGACATTTTTACCACCGGAAAGAATATTATATTTATTCGAAATAAATACCTTTTTTATTACAAAATCCCTTTAAACTAATCTAACATTTTACCTTAATCTTAGATTATTCTCTTATATTTGAGCTTATACACATACAAATTTCAAGTCTTTTATTCCTAAAAGTAATTCTATTAGATCATATGTGTGATTCTCATGTAAAGATTGCATTTCTTTTTACATGGCTTCCTCTCAGTTGCCTTAAGGTTTTCGTCTATAACTTCTTTATAACTTTGAGGTCCCCAGTCAGTGAAAATTATCTCCTTATGTATAAATTATCTTAACAATTTTGGATCTAGGCTTCTTTGACTTCTTTATGCCTTCAATGGTTTAGTCCTCGAAAAATATATCATCTTTACCTTGAAAAATCTTTTTGTTGATAGGATCTCACAATTGATAGCTAAATTCATTCTTTGGTGTCCCAAGGTAAATGCATTGCATAGTTTTTACATCAAGTTTAGCTCATTCATCTTTAGAAATGTGAACTAATGCTTGACACCCAAGTTTTTTTGAATGGTTGTAAGAAACCTTCTCAAGCTTGCTCTAAGATATTTCCATCTGAAGGACTAATGGTGAAAGAGTGATAACATCAACCACGGTCTTCATATCCTCACCTTATAATGACTTAGGTAGTTACCTCTAACATTCATTATAGAGATGATGCTTTTAAGCAAGTATTTATAGCCATTTGTCACATATATGTCCAAGTTTTATATTCCACAACTTAAAGTCTTTATAATCAATAGCAACATTTACATTCTTTTTGTATAATTTTTTTTGCATCACTTATAAGGATCCTTCTTTTCTTCCGCTAGCCATAATCAAATTATCTTTAGAGAGCTTCCATTTGCCATTGCTACGATGTCTCTCAAAACCATCATCGTCAAGTTTTTCTACTGATATAATATTGAGACAACTGTCTTAACACACGTCTCACATACTTTAGTATAAACTCACAACCCACCCTTCTTGTTAAGGTGACATCGTCCATGGCAACGATCTGACATTTTTCTTTATTCTACATCTTGATAATACCAAAATCTCCACGTCTATAAGATGAGACGAAACTTTTATATGGGTTGACGTGAATGGAAGCACTATATTCAATAATCCATGAATCATTGTTATAAGTCGATTAAGTCAATTTTTAATATAAATAAAGAGAACATTTTCCGTTGTAGCCACAACAATGGTTTTTTTTTTTCTTCTTTCCTATGTTCAATATTATCTAACATAACTTTTCTGACCTTTTTGTCTATCTTAAAGATTCAACATTTAGATTTTTTATGGCATGGCTTATCGTGATAGTAGAAAACATGTATGCCACGGGATTTTAATCTTCCTCTTCATTGATCTTGTGCGTTGTTTCTTAATTTCTTGTTTCTCACTTCTTCTCGATCTTTAATGACATTTGCCTATGGATGCTCTGTGGAACTGTGTTCTTTCTTTCTTTCTTTCTTTTTCCCTAGCATCTTCATCTAGAAGACTAGATCACTTAAAACATCAATTGTAAGCATTCCATCGGAGTAAAGTTATGGAGAGTGACGAGAAGTGTATCCCTACTCTTAGGTAATGAATTAAGAAGTAGTGCAATTCATCGGCAGTGTCATTTCTACCTTTAATAACTTATTGACAAGTTGTTGCCGACATGGAACCAGACCCAGGAGAAACAACCAGCTCAAGAACGTCAGCAGACCCAGCTGTACCTAAGAGACAATTTCCAGGCACAACACATGCAAAAAGACAAAGACAGCCAGATGTCAAGATTATGAGCTATAATACCGTTGCAATAGAATGATCGTAGAAAAAAGAATATTCACAGTACTGTACGAAGATTAGCAGTACGTATGGTTGTATCAAATGTATGAATTTCCAATATAAATAGAACAGTGAAAATCTGAAAGGGAGTAAGACAATTTATCCCAAAAGTTTTCTCCCCTTTCCCATCATCCTCTCTCTCTCCCTACAGACTTCTGTGCAACACAAGTCCCTTGAAACTATTCAAGCGCTTAATCATATTTTGGTCATCTTTGTATTCTAATTTCACCAATCATCTAAGAAGATGTGCTTTATTGTGTAACTTCGTAATTTATATGCATTTGTATAATTCGACACATATTTAAACAAACTATGTGTTTCCAGATCATATCCATGACTTTTTGATTCAATAATGTCCGTTCATTATCATTTTTTCCTGTCTTTTCGCAATTAGTAATCGGCTCGTGTAAATATTTACAATACAAATATTCCACCATTATTAGCTTTTAATATGAATAATTTTATATTGTTAACTTGAACATGTCACTGTCATGAGGGACTGAATCCTCCATCTTGATGAATTACACAAGAAAATGACTCCTCTAAACTAAGGCTTTAATACCACTTTTAGCACAAAATATAATAATATGAAAGTTATTGTGTTCCCTCTTTATATGATTAAAGTAGACATTTAAAATAATAAGAAAGTAAGTAGGGCAATAGAAGTAGAAGATTATAATTTTTACATGAAAATCTCTCAAAACATAAGGGAAAACTACGAGAGTATAGGGCCAATAAGACTTCTACTATATTAAAGTTAGATTACATCAAGAATCTCTCACGTACAATTTTGTGAAACATATGCTCAAGTTTAAGAGATATAGATAACTTCTCAAACTTCTTCACTAAATGAATTTATCTTTTACTTGTAAAGAACTTATGAGACACATCTCTTCTCCTCTGTTCATATAGGAGGCTTTGGGAATTCTTTTGAAATTTTTCAATTAATGTTGAAGTTTTTTAGAGTTTGAGTAACATTTTCTCATGAATGATCAAAGTACTCAAGTTCAGATAGTTTTGATCCCTAAAAAATTCCAGCCAAGGAGAATGCAAATCTAAAATTGCATAATTTCTCCTCCAAAAATAACTCCTTTGGAATTTCGAATGAAAACTCCAACAAAAAAAGATTGCCTTTCCCATGTTGTGAAATTCTAAAACTAATTTATATTTGTTAACTCATAATTATAGAAGGATCCAACAAATAAATAAATAAATAAATACATATAT
>JAOSBL010000210.1:25687099-25706821 GCA_027568915.1 Erythroxylum roraimae
TAATTACTATCTTTTGAATGCATTTGATACATTTTTTATTAGACATAATATCATGTAAATTAAATTATTCGTTACTGTTAAGATAAGTTACAATATTTTAGACATTATTTGTAGTTGGACATATTTAATTATTTGAACATTAGGATTAATATTCTATCTTATGTGAGACTCTTTAGATGAGGTTTATTTGGCATAAAAATTCTAGTCATGATAGGATTTAATTGAAATCAAAGATTTTGGTGATTTTTGGACTCTTCTTGATAGCCTATTTTGGGAGATAATGATTATCAAGGTAGCTTGATTTTTGGAGATTTTATTGACTATTTTGCAGCTGCAGTTTTGTTGTGTTTTATATGTTTTATGAGCTAATTGTGTATACACATCTATCTATCGCAAACTTTTTTGAGAATCACGTCACCTGGGTTGAACCGTTTTGGTGTTGCGTTTTCTTTGGATGGTCTTGATACAGTTTGTCTTGGAGTGGACACTTTGAATTCTAAAAGGTAAGAGGTTGTTAAATTCATATCCAAGGTGACATTACTTGCATTAGGTGGGGCTGGTCATATCTACTCATTTGCAACGAATCGTCCATGAATGGAGTCATTATCTGAATGAATAAGTGTTAAGAAAAGACCTTCACTTAGTTTTGTGTGTATGGATGATCGGTTGAAGTACTTATCACCTAAATAGTGGCTACAACAGATGGAATAACAATGGCACATAGAGCTCAAGTTGTGATATCCAATATGAATAGAAATGTTTATTTTGTTGGTAATTTTTCAGATTGGGTAGCTGCGTTTTTTGTCAATTGCGAGGGGTTTTTTAGGCTGTCGATGATAGTGATTTTCATGCGAAAAACTTCCAACAACCTTGGTGATTTTGCAGCTCTTCGCGTATGACGTTTTCGGTGGAAAGATGTTTGTTTCGTTGGTGACTTTTCAGCTGCTGTGCGTGGGATGTTCTAGTGACAATATTGAAACTTCACAGTAGATTCTTTCGATGGACAACTTGTCATTCTTTCATTGACGAAGTCACATTGTTAGGGAAGTTGTTTTCTTTCTCAAGAGTCTTTATTTATGTTCGTTGTTATTTTAATTACTTGAGTTATTTTATTTTCATTGTTTATTATAAAATACTATTGAAAAAATCCACTATTGAGGTTAATACGAGGCGGTTGTATTATTGGGTGTGATTTACTTTCATGGGTAGTGACGACGAGGAATAGTGTCAACGATTGGGTGAGTCGACTCTATAATGTCTTGAGTAAAACTATTGTTGTATCACAGGTGAAAGTAATTTAGTTGCGTGAGGGCTCTGTAGACATAGGTAAGGTGTGTCAAACTGCGTTACCAAATATTAGGTGTTGATTTGTTTATTTTACATTTAATTTTTCTGTTTTCATTTATGCTTGAAACAACTGCGGCCGAATTAGAAATTATGCCAAACTACTACATCATTTCTGCTTTATAGTTGGTATCAGAGCGGGTCACCAAATCAAAACTTGGTACAATAAGTTGGTGCAAATCCGCATTTCGCAAATATGGCTACAAGAGAAGGAGCATCAATCACTAGGCCACTGTTATTGGATGGTTTCAATTATCCTGCGTGGAAATCATGGATGAGAATCTTTATTCAGGCACAAGGAATAAAAACTTGGAACTCGGTTTTAAATGGCTGGATACATCTAATGACGATTGATGAAAAGGTAGAAACAGTGCTTAAAGATGCATCTGAGTGGACAAGGGCTGAAGAAGAGAGAGCGCTTGAAAATTCTCAAGCCATGCATGCTATATTTAGTGCAGTTGATGAAGGTTGCTTTGCTATGATATCAGCCTATGAATTGGCAAAAGAAGCGTGTGACACTTTGCAAACTATACATGAAGAATCTAAATCTGTGATAGCCTCAAAA
Source organism: Erythroxylum roraimae (assembly GCA_027568915.1). Taxonomy (NCBI): domain Eukaryota; kingdom Viridiplantae; phylum Streptophyta; class Magnoliopsida; order Malpighiales; family Erythroxylaceae; genus Erythroxylum; species Erythroxylum roraimae. Next base: position 25,689,009 of record JAOSBL010000210.1, read on the forward strand.
CTTCATATGTTGGCTATGAGATTTGAAGAGTTGAGAATGGATGAAAGTGAAACTATTGAAGAATTGCATGAGAGACTGTGTAACATAGCAAACCAAGCACATCAACTTGGGAGGAAGTACTCTAACTTGAAACTAGTTAAGAAAACATTGAGATCGCTACCTCCGAGGTTCATATCGAAAATTACAGCAATTGAGGAAGCTCATGATATCAATGAATTGTCGTTGGATAAGATAATTGGGATTCTTACCAATTTTGAGATGAACTTGTTGAGGGATAAACGAGAGAAAAGTAAAGGATTGGCACTACAAGACGAAAACAGTAAAGTTGTGAATGATGTTGAAGATGAATCTGACAAGAAAGATGATTTGGTATTATTGATAAGAAATTTCAGTAAATGGTTGAAGAAAATAAAAAAGATCAGACTCGAGTTTAGACAAAATGGTGGGAGTGCATCGAACAACAACTTTAAATAATAAGCTAAAACCCAAAAGAGTGAAAGAAAAGTGAAAAAATTTCAATGTCATGAATGTCAAGGCTTCGGACATGTGCAAACAGAATGTGTTAACACCTTGAAGAAGAGAAAAGGAAAGTCTTATACGCGTACTTGGAGTGAAAATAAATTTGGAAGTGAGTATGATAGTAAAGAGGAATTTGTGAGCAATAATGATGCGTTAGTTGCTTTATACAACAGAAGTCCAGTTGCTTACTTAACAACAATCAAGAAGGAAGAAACTGATGATGAAACTGTGGATAAATCAAACCAAAATTTCGAGAAAAATGTAGATAAATCAGTACAAAGTTTAATTTCAGATTATGGCAGTAATGACAGTGATTCGAATTACAAGAGGGAGGATATTTGCAAAGCTTATGAGTTAATGTATTCTAAATGGGTGCAAACGTGCAAGAAGAATGAAAAGCTAAAGAAGGAAAACTCTTCTATAAGAAAATCATTCAAGATTTAGAGAAGAATTGTTATCTACAATAAATGAGCTTGATGAAACGAAATTGAAGCTAATCAGTATGGAAAAAGGGATGAGAATGTTAAATGGAGGTATCAAAAAGTTAGAAAAGTTGCTAGAAATTGGTAAGATTAAAGAAGACCTTCAAGACATTAACTATAAAGGTGAATGTTCTAAGTCGAATGATGAAAAAAATAATACAATCAAATTTATACAAGGAGAAACTTTGAGGAAGAAACAAAAATTTATATCTACACGTTACTTTTGTAGGGTTATCGGGCACATAAGGTGGAATTGTTACAAGTTGCTATAAATGATAATTCAAAGCGGTCAAAACAAAAAATCTAGACATTCTTGGTTAAACTTTCAACAGCAGCCAATGATACCAAAGCAAACTTGGGTTAGAAAAAATCAGCCTCACACATCAGAACAAACACGCAAGGGAGTTAATATTAGAAACTGTTCAAATCCACCGTTAGTTGTTACTAGAAAAGAAATCAACCAGACATTTGATGACAGAGATGATGAGATGAGGAATGAGGCCAGGTTTGAATTTCTTCGAAAGGCATAGAAACTATGTGCTTTACATTTTTGAAGTATTTTTTAATGTTGTTTCTTAAAAAAATGGGAAGTTTGAAGGAGTCAACTTCTAAACATTTTTGATTTTTTGATTTATGGGTTTTCTAAGATTCAAGTGATTGGTATGTGTTTGGCTTTTTATTATATATGAAAATGAGGCTCTGTTTGATGTTTTGAAAGTTTTGCTTTTGAACTTTGATTTACGGAGTTATGTTGAAAAAATGTTGATGCTTAGTTGGAGCCCTGTAGGAAGATTCAGATTTTCTATGAATTGGTTTTTTAAGTTTTATCTTGGTTTCTCTATATCATGGGCTGTATGAGTTTGGGTAATATGCGCTCATATGGTTTATGTGAGGAGGAGATTGATTAAGTTTGATTATGATTCGTTGAATGCATTTTTGGAGTTTCTGAATTTAATTAGTCGTATGCGGATGACTTTGATGTAAGTAATGATGTGTTGGCTAGTGTTTTGACTAGTAGTAAATTGCCATCTTGGTGTGCTTATGATTTTTTTACTGCACTTACTACTGATTTTTATGCTTCTTTATTCGCCAATATTGATCGCATTAAAGTCATTCTTCGTTTTGATAGAGTTTATTTTCATCTGATATGACTGTTTAATTCAGGGGGAGATTTCAAGGTATCTCTGTGACTATTAGTCTTGCTTTTTGGCATCTTTTTGTCCCAAGGGGAAGAATGAGTTATTGTTTATTCAGATATTTGTCAAATGTGTATTGGGAAGTTATTTGGAACTCGATGTTCGATTAAGGGGCAGTTACGACTTGATGTTGTGTGTCTAATTATCCTTTTAAGGGGGAGTTTTGATATGTGACAAATAATGTCAAAAAGAAGGAGTTTATCAAGATATGTGTTATGATATTTTGGGCATTATTTGTAGTTGAACATATTTAATTATTTGAGGAATATTATTATGATGAATATTCTATCTTATGAGGGACTATTTGAATATGAGGTTTGTTTAGGATAAAAATTCTAGTCATGATAGGATTTAATTGAAATCAAATCACCATATCTTAACTAAGATAAGATATAGAGTTTTGGTGATTTTTGGACTCTTCTTGATAGCCTATTTTAAGGATAATGACTATATAAGGTAGCTTGATTTTTAGAGATATCATTGACTATTTTGCAGCTGTAGTTTTGTTGTGTTTTATATGTTTTATGAGCTGATTGTATATAGATAGACATCTATCTATCGCAAACTTTTTTGGGAATCACGTCACCTCGGCTAAACCGTTTTGGTGCTGCGTTTTCTTTGGTTGGTCCTGATACAATTTGTCTTGGAGTGGACACTTTGAATTCTAAAACGTAAGAGGTTGTTAGATTCATATCCAAGGTGACATTACTTGCATTAGGTGGGACTGGCCATATCTACTCATCTACAACGAATCCTCCACCATTGAAGTCATTATCTGAATGAATAAGTGTTAAGAAAATACCTTCACTTAGTTTTGTGTGTATGGATGATCAGTTGAAGTACTTATCACCAAATAGTGGCTACAACTGATGGAATAGCAATGACACAAATAGCTCAAGTTGTGATATCTAATATGAATAAAAACGTTTATTTTGTTGGTAATTTTTCAGATTGGGTAGCTGCGTTTTCTGTCAATTGCGAGGGGTTTTTTGGGCTGTCGATGATAGTGATTTTCATGCGAAAAACTTCCAACAACCTTGGTGATTTTGCAGCTCTTCGCGTATGATGTTTTCGGTGGAAAGACGTTTGTTTCGTTGGCGACTTTTCAGCTGCTATGCGTGGGATGTTCCAGTGACAATATTGAAGCTTCATAGCAGATTCTTTTGATGGACAACTTCTCATTCTTTCGTTGACAAAACTATATTGTTAGGGAAGTTGTTTTCTTTCTCAAGTGTCTTTATTTATGTTCGTTGTTATTTTAATGACTTGAGTTATTTTATTTTCATCGTTTATCATCAAATACTATTAAGAAAATCCATCGTTGAGGTTAGTACGAGACGTTCGTACTATTGAGTGTAATTTACTTTCATGGGTAGTGAGGACGAAAAATAGTGTTAAGGATTGAGTGAGTCAGCTCTATAATGCCTTAAGTAAAATTATTGTTGTATCACATGCGAAAGTAATTAACCTGAGTGAGGGTTCCACAGAGATAGACAAGGTGTACCGAACTGTATTACCAAATCTCGGGTGTCTATAATACGTTGAGTAAAATTATTGTTGTATTATAGGTGAAAGTAATTAAGCTAAGTGAGGACTCCGCAGAGGTAGATAAGGTGTGCCCAACTATATTACCAAATCTCGGGTGTTAATTTATTTATTTTGCATTTAATTTTTTCTATTTTCGTTTGTGCTAGAAACAACTGTAGCCGAATCAAAATTTTTGCTAAACTACTAATTAAATCCTTTCGGATTTACAGTTACCTAATTCAACAGATACTTTAACTCGCTTACGGCAAACATTTTATGATAGGGCCTCAAGAATCATTCTATATATAAACATCTCTCAATTGTATTCACGTACTAACATCTAACTCTTCGTAAATATACTTCCTCCTTTTTTTTTTTTAACCTTCATACTATAAGCAAAGTCCTGACTAATCCAATTATGGATTCTGGAGAAGTTGCAGAAACTAAAAGAAGACAGGTAAGCTGCCAACAAACGTGTCAGGAACTACTTAATAGGAAAGGTCAAATAGGAAGACCCCAGAATTCACGTACTACCCACATTGTGAAATCAGGAAATGGAACCCATGATCTGTTACACCTAGCCTGGAGATGTAATACAATAATTCGGCATCACCCATGTACACATTCTCACACATAAAGTCAAAGTCGCTGACCATCTCGGTCTTGAGAATTTACTGATACTGGCACGGGCACCGGCACCGGCACCGACACTGGTACAGGAAAATTGAAATTGAAAATTTGAAGCCGTGTTGGATAGCAAATGAAATCATCTATACCAATTTTACTATTTTAACCTTATTTTAATTTATCGCATCCACATGTTTACATGAGATTACATATGTCATTGTTGCATTGAATATGCATTAGATTTCAAAGAGGAGGAAATAAATAAGAAGACGCTACAGAATTAGAACAGTAAAATTGGCAGAGATGATCACGTCCCGTTGGATAGAGGGGGAGCGTCTTCTTGTTTGTTTCCTCCTCCCTGAAATCCAATGCATATTCAACGCAACAATGGCATATGTGGTCCAGCTTTTTTACACGTGAAGGCGCTCCTGCTCTGCAAATTCTATAATTTGCAAGTCATCATTAATTCTTTCTTAGGCTTATGTGTTATAACCCTTTGATTAGACACCACCGGTTGAGCCTATAACTTTCAGTCCCTCCAAATCTCTGATCAAAGTTGTAGGGTCCCCTTTTGCTTCCCATGTTTAGAAAATCAGACCCGTGCGTACGGTTTGACCTCGTTGGTCCCGTCCCAAAACTACTTAGAAATTATTTTGCGGTTGAATAGAAAACCGGTCAATCGGCTCAACCAAAGAGGAAGCAACCAAGAAAAAGATTTACTCAATCCAAAAGGTAGAAACTAATATTTTAAAAGTCAGACTAAAAGTTAAATTAGATATAAAACTTAAAATTTAAAATATTTAATCGGTATTAGATCGTTGATTAAATATTGAATAAAATTAAAATAAGAGGTTTAAAAGATTTAACAAGTATTAGACCGTTATAAAATCGATTAAGATTAAATAAAATTTAAAAATAATTAAAAAAGATTATCTTTACCCAAAAAAATTTAAAATTTAATTAAAACAGTTTGTTAAATAAAAATTGATCAGTTTATAAAAATTTATTAGTTCATAGATAATTAATTAATAAACTAATAAATTTTAAACAACAACAATTATTAAATTAAATCGATCTGAAAAATTAAAAATCAAATTACAAAATTGGCCAGTTTAAAATTTTCACTATTAATTCAATTTTTAAACATGCGGTGGAAACGATATTAAGACTCGTAACTTACGGGCTTACAGGGAATACACTAAACATTAACCAATTTGAATTGTTATTCTTGCCAATATTGAAAAAATATATGGATTTATTTTTGGGTCTTTTGTGTCCATTTATTACATGTCCACTAAAACTTTATAAGTTTTAAGAAAACCATAATATAAATTGTGTAATTATAAGGTTTAACTTCAGTTGATCACATTAAAAAATATATATTGAATTATTGCTCTTTTAGATTTAAAGGCCCTGTTTGACAATCAATAAATTATATTAGCTGTTAGCTGATTCTATCAACGGTTAGCTAACAACTGGTTATATTAGTTGATTTGACTAACGGATAACATTAACTATTTATTAAAGATTTTTGATAAAATTAGTTCTTTAGTATTAACTGTTTAAGAGTAAAATGACTTGTGGGAGTATGGTGTAAAAAAAGAATTTATAAGAACATGATTAAATATTTAATTTTACAAAAATTTAAGTTTTTAACTTTAATAAAAATATAGAATATTCTTAAAAATTTTGTCACCGTAGCATATTGTTTATTTTGTAACCAAAAAACTTATTTCATTAGTAAAAAAATACTCAAAGTTTTGTAATTAAAAAATTTACCCAAGTTTTGTAATTAAAAAATTTACTTCATTGTAAAAAAATTTATCCTTGTAGAATACATGCATAATTTTTATTTATGCATAATTTTAAGTTTGAATTATCCACAATATCACTATAGCATAATTAGCATATTTCAAAAATTACAAAAGGAGGGTATAATTGATTTTTTACCTATTAATTTTTAGTTGATTATAAAAAAAGTTTCTCTTATGGAACTTTTAGAAATCAGCTTATTGGAGTTAAATAAGCTAACCAATAAATCATTCATTAAATATATCAATAGCTTTTTAAAATTGTCAAAAAATTAACTTTTAGTCAATAAGCTAAATAACAACTTATCAATTGTTTGTCAAATACTTTCAAAAATTGTATATATTTGCTTTCATTTTAATACTGTATTATTTTTTGAAAATGCATATATAATAACATTATATAATGATTAATAAATATATGTGCTTAAACATTATTTGCATAAGATTTAAAAATGTTGAATCCTATGTAATCATTTTAAATCTAATCCAACCAATTAGAAATTCATATAGTCTTTATGAAAATTTAAAATCTAGACTTCGAGATAATCGAAAATCTCAGCAAAATCACTACTACTTATCTAATGTCGATTTCATAACTTGTAGAACACGACGGTTTGTTGGGAAAATAATTTACATGATTTCTAATCACAATGCTGTTATTTCTTAATTTATTTCTTTACGTTCATCTAATTTTGTAGCTATTAAATAAAATAATATTATTTTGATTTAATTTAAATTTTGATCAATTAAAATTTTGAATATTAATCAAATCGAATCTAAATAAAATGTCATTCCTAAAAAAATACCAATATTAGGACTTTTAATTATTCAATTGTTTAAATTTGTTGTATAATCTTTTAAGGTTTTTTAATTTGGTGTCAAATTTTTTTTAAAGTTTTCAATTTAATAAATAAACTTTTCAAATTTGTATAAATTAAGGTAAAATGTTATTTTTGATGATGCATTATATTCACTAAATGTTACGTAAATATTCATCTATTAGCTAAATCAACACAAATTAATATTTTAAATTGAATTATCAAAATTTTAAAAAGTAATCACTTAATTAAAAAAATTAAAAATCTGGTTATTTAATTTAAAAAAACTCAAAATGTTAACATCTCTAAGGAGTATACAAGAAATGACAGAATCTCCCTAACGAGTTCAGATCCTCTGTCTAATATTATGGTGTCCAATAAATTTCAGCCATTTATTTATGTGAGATTCGCGTAAAGCTCGCGCGGGTCTCACAAAATAAATGACTAAAATTTCATAAAATAGAATAAGATAGAGTAAAACTAGATAGAAGATCTGATTTCCTCCGTAACATTTGGAACTCGGTGGCAGTTTGAGGCCATGTATAAGACCAGACCGTATGTTACTACTACGTGGTACCTTCGGTTACAATTACGTATGTACATAAGCCGGAAGTAAGCGTTTAATAGCGCCACTTTTATATCTCTTCCGCTAAATTTGGCGGCACCAAAACCGCTACACTCCACTTCCTCACTCACCTTTAAACTACTCTTCATTTCTATCTTAACGTCCTCTTTCTCTAGATTTTATCAATCTGGGCACCGTGGATTTGGCAGTTTAATCATTACAAAAACCCATGTTCCATTTTTAGCTCTTGAGGTTATCCTAGCAAAAATGGGATACTTTGACAGCATCGGGTGTGTGTCTGGTCTGTTGTGCGAGGAAAATGAAGCTTCTTGGTTCAGTGACAAAGGAAATGGCGATACTTGTACCTTTGACGAGCAAGTTGATTGTATTGTTTTAGGTAGTGAGGACATAGAGTACATAGAGAAACTAATTCAGAAAGAGACCGCGTTTGGATTTGAATGTTGTGTTCCCTCTGATCGTTGGTCAAGAACCAGCAGTGGATGGTTGAAATCCTCGCGCTTGAATGCCATTGAGTGGATTTTCCATGTTCGTGAAGAGTTTCTGCCTTTTGAACTTTCCCATGTTTCATGTTTGCTGTGATTGATTTTCTCTTGCTTGCTTTCAAGATTGAGTTCTAAATCCTTGGTTCCGTTTTGCTTACAGACTAGGGCAGTTTTTGGATTGCAATTGCTTACAGCTTATCTCTCTGTGACTTACTTGGACCGGTTTCTTTCGAAGAGATCGATTGATGTAAATAAAAAATCCTGTCTTGTCCTAACGGTTTTCATTTTTCGCTATGGCAATGGTAATGAGTTGATGTTGGTTTCAGGAGGGGAATTTGTGGGCTGTTCGATTGTTGTCCGTGGCGTGTTTGTCAATAGCGGCGAAGATGGCGGAGTGTACAGTTCCAACCTTATCAGAGTTCACAGTTAAAGATTATTGCTTTGAGAATGAGGTGATTCAGAGAATGGAGTTATTGGTATTAACTACTTTGGAGTGGAAAATGGCTTCAACCACTCCTTTCCTCTATCTACCTTACTTCTTTAACAAAATCTGTGGTGAATGTATAACTAAAGAACTCGTCTCTAGAGCTGCAGAGCTCATCGTGGCAACGATGAAAGGTGAATCTTTCAAATCGAACACTCCTAATCCAATTTGATCTCTGTATCTATGGCGTGTTTGTTTGCTAAGCTGGACTTGGACCTCCTTTCTTCTCAGATATCAATTCATTGGGTCATCGACCGTCTGTTGTCGCAGCTGCAGCAGTATTAGCTGCATCTAATAGCCAGTTCACAAGAAAAGACATGGAGCTGAAGATGAGTCTGATTTCACTCTGGGATTCGCAAGAAAATGTAAATTTGGCCTGATTAAGGTCCAAATTTTTAATTTCATATGCCAGTATTAAACAAATGATCTTTTGTCAACTAACACAGCATTTATTGTCATCTCTTTTTTCGACAACAGGAACACATATTCTCCTGTTTTCTTGCAATGCAGTGTCTGCAAATGGAAAAGCTGAAGACTCCCAAACTTGTGATTTCTTCCACCTCATCATCAATTCTTTCAAGCTCAGTAGACGTTAAAGAGAACTCTTCGCTCACCTTTGGAGCTGGCATCAAAAGAAGATTGACATTTGACGACTGGGACCTAAATTCTCCTGCAAGCAAAATTTGTCGGTGATGGGGAGTTTAATGGATACCCTTTTAAGGAGTAATTGGATTCATTATTGGGTTACAACTTACAAGAAGAGAATTTCCCAGAGAGCAGCTTGTCATTATTCTCAAACGGATGGGTTTATAGTCAAGTGAGTGTTATGTACCACTTTATGGTGTGGTTTGGAGTAGAGGATGGAGTTCAATTTTCCATTGATTATTTGACAGCTCAAAAAAATGATATAGGGAAGGGAAGATATGTGTATAAAGTATTCGTTTTTAACATACTTTAAGATGTAAGAAGCTGATTCAAGTCCGAAAGCCAAATAAGGTCGAAGAGGGACTTGGAGAGTGTCAGAAGGCCATTGAAGACTGTTTGATAGCATTCTTTGTATTGTTTGCATTTTCATGAGTCCTTGATCACCAACACCTTTTTTAGTTTGTTTGATCCTTTTCTTCCCCTTTATCAGTTTTTGATGTATGCTGAGAAGAGAATTATCATAATCAGTTAAATCTTTCCCTACCTTTTGATGGGGACTTGGGATGCTTCCTATGTCTTTCAAAAGGCTGAAAGCCACGAGGAATGAAGAATTGTTTTTGTTTGATTTGACATACTTGTGCTGCATTTGGGCCATTAAAAAAGTGAATAAAGTTGAAATGTGTGATTAGATTTGTTTGGAATGTTGATGGCGAGTGGGATGTTTCCTTTTTCTGTTCGCGAGTACAGTGTTTGCTGGTATCTTGCTTCTTTGGAAAGTACATTAAAGTGTTTTACTTGGATTATTTGATGAGTTAGCGACCTAGCGACAAATTCAATTCAAGTGATACTTATAAATTTTAACGTGTTATCAATATTAGCAAACAATTCTTTTTAAAGTTGGGGGAGTTTGTAATGTTATTAAGCTGCTAAGAAAAGCACGTCATCAGAGACCATGCTTTCTCAAAGTTGGCACTGAAGGTCCCATATGGCCATTGTTTTCATCAATTCATGTGAACGCTGATATTTGCTCCCTTGAATGGTGGTTGTAGGATCCAATCCATCATCATGAATTTACAGACCTTTGTTTTGGGGTGAACGGGGAGAGATAGGGTATGAGTTTCGTGGCAAAATGCCGTCAGATGCTCCATATTTCCACATGCCTCCATAAGGGTCCTACGATAATCCAGTCTGGCACGGTGGAACAATTTTGTTTTGCTTCGCAGTTAACTCCAATGGTGCTTAATGAAGGATGACAGTACGTTCCTCCTCAGTACATATGGCTGTTGAAAATCCGAAAGGATATAGTTTCACAAAAATTCTGATTTTGTCGCAGTTGTTTTGAATTGTATCTATGGTTGCTTGATGTAAAGCAAGTGTATCAGCAATTTATAAATTTTCTAGCACAAACAAAAATAGAAAAATTAAATGTGAAATAAACAAATCAACACCTGAGATTTGGTAACGCAATTTGATACACCTTATCTACGTCTACGGGGCCCTCACTCAGCTTAATCACTTTAACCAAAGAACAACAATAGTTTTACTCAAGGCATTACAGAGTCAACTCACCCTATCCTTGACACTATCCCTCGTCTTCACAATCTATGAAAGTAATTCACACTCAATAACACGATCATTTCGTGCTAACCTCAACAGAGAATTTTCTCAACAATGTTTGAAAATAAAGATGATAATAAAACAACTCAACTGATTGAAATAATAAAGAATACAAATAGAGACACTTAAGAAATAAAACAACTTTCTTAGCAATATAGCCTCGTCAATGAAAGAATAGGAAGTTGTCCATCGAAAGATCTGTTGCGAAGCTTCAATATCATCATTGGAGCATTCCACGCACAGTAGTTACAAAACGTCTCAAATCAACAAATATTTCATCACCGAAACTTCATACACGAAGAGCTGCAAAAACACCAAGGTTGTTAGAAGTTGTTCACCCAAAAACCACTATTGTCAACAGCCCAAAAATTCCCTCACGATGGACAGAAAACACAGCACCCCAATTTGAAAAAATCACCGAAAATCAACTTGCAAAGATCACTCAAACTCTTCTAGAAATCCAACTGCCAAATTACACACAATTAACCACCAAGACAGCCCTCAATTGTCGTTAGAAAATTAAAGAATACCCCGTCGTAGAAAATCACACATTTGACATACAAACGCAGCTACAAAAATCACAAAAGCTTATCAAGTTTTGTCATATCATAGATCATAAACAACAATCACAAAATCAACACTCAATCGACAACGAACAACCCAACAAAATCATGCAAACACCATAGAAAAACCAGCTATCAAAATCCACACATTAGACACCAAAGAAGCTCTCAATGGTCGTTCAAAAAGCACTAGAGAACACAATACAAAGTCAAGCAATCAACAATTTTTCAGCCCCCAAAATCATGTTATCCTTGACAGAAAATTCCGCAACATATAAGGATAATATCTCCACAAAATCAGCTGCAAAATATAATCCAAGATAGCACAAAAATCCTAGCTGCCACGTCACCATATGTCTATCATTCCTCCACATAAAAACGACACTACTTCAGCCCACACATCACGTGAAATACAGCCAAAGACAACTATAAATATTCAAAACAAATCTCTAAAGATAGTGGTACCTTAAATAGCCATTATCCTCCAAATAGGCTATACATTAAATCTCATCTTGATTAGAATTTTAAATATAATCAATCTTATCTTGAAAGAATCCCACATAAGTCCAACTAAGTCCAATTTCAAAGAATGCCCAAAATTACATAATAAGATATTATAACATATATCTTAACAATCTCTTCCTTTTTGACATTATTTGCCATATACCGAAACTCCTCCTTAAGAAAATAATTGGACACATAACATCAAATCAACATAATATATAGGAACTCTCCCTTAATCGAACATCGAGTTCCAAATAACATCAAGTTCGTCAAGTTCACGAAATATTCAAAGAAATAATAATCCTAGATAACAATTATCCAATCATCCAAAATTTTCCCATTGGGATAAAAAGATGTCAAAAGGCAAGACTAATAGTCACGCATATATCTTGAAATCTCCACCTAAATGGAACAATTACCAAAAACAATATGATATATACCATTTTGGACAAAACAATGCCAAAATGAAGAATTCCTTCAATGCGATCGATCTTTATGAATAAAGAAGCATAAAAATCAGAAATAAGTGCAGCGGAAGAATTATAAGCATGCCAAGATGACAATTTACCACCAGTCAAAATACTAGTTGACATATCATTACTCACATCAAAGTCATTCGTATACGACTAATTAAATTCATAAACCCCAAAAATTTATTCAACGAATTATAATCAAACTTAATTAAACTCCTCCTCACATAAACCATATGAATGTGAATTGCCCAAATTCATACAAGCCACGATATAGAGAGAAATTAAGATAAACTTGAGAAACCCAAATCATAGAAAATCTGAACGTTATTACATGTCTCCAATCAAGCATCAACATATTTTTGACATACTCCGTAAATCAAAATCCAAAAGCAGAATTCTCAAATCATCAAGCAGAGCTTCATTCTCACATCAAATATACTATTCAACAAGTAAGGAAAAGCCATACACACACTAACCTTAGAAAACCCATAAATTAAAAACTCAAAAAGTCTAAACGATAACTCTTTCAAACCTTTTTTTGTTTTTCTAATAAACAACATTAATATACTTCAAAATGTAAAGCATGTAGTCCTAGTGCCCCTTGAAGAAATTCAAACTAGGCTTATTTCTCATTACATTAACTTTGTCATTAGATGTCTGGTAGCAACAAATAGATCTTTTGTCTAATAAGTTTCTTTAACAACAGCAACTAACTGTGAATCTGGACAATTTTTTTGTTTTTCCTTCACTATGTCTTTGTGCTTGTAATTGACCCTTTCTAACCTAAGTTTGTTTTGGTAACATGGGTTGCTGCTGGAAATTTAATGAAGATTGTATAATTTTTTAGTTTTGACCCCTTTGAAATATCATTTGCAACAATTCAGCCTTATGTGCCCGATTACCCCACAAAAGTGACACGTAAGTACAAATTTTCGGTTCTTCCTCAAAGTTTCTCCTTGGATAGATTTGGCTGCATAATTTTTTTCATTATTTCACTTAGAACATTCACCTTCATAGCCAATACCTTGAAAGTCTCCTTTAATCTAACCAATTTTCAACAATTTTTCTAGCTTTGTAGTAATTCCATTTAACATTCTTACTCCCTTTTCCGTACTGACCAGCTTCGACTTTGATTCATTTAGCTCATCTATTGTAGATAACAACTACTTCTCTAGATCTTGAATGATGTTCTTCATGGTAGAATTTTCCTCCTTCAACTTCTCATTCTTCTTACATGTTTGCATCCATTTTGCATACATTAACTCATAGACTTTATAAATATCCTCATTTTTGTCCTCTGAATCACTATCATCACGGCCATAATCTGAAATTAAATTTGGACTAATTCATCTGCATTTTTCCTAAAATTTTGGACTGATTTATCCACATTTTTATTGTCAATTTTTTCCTTCTTAGTTGTTGTTAAGCAAGCAACTAAACTTTTTCTATATAAAGAAACCAACGCAGTATTACTCATAAATTCCTCTTCACTATCATACACACTTTCAGATTCATTTTCACTCCAAGTGCTCGCATAAAACTTTCCTTTTCTCTTCTTCAAAGTTTTAGCACATTTTGTTTGTACATGTCTGAAGCCTTGACATTCATGACATTAAATTTTCTTCACTTTTCTTTCACCCTTTTGAGTTTTAGCTTGCTGTTTGAAGTTATTATTCTATAAGCTCCCACCTTTTTGCCTAAAATTGGATCTATCCTTCTTCGCTTTCTTTAACCACTTGTTGAAATTTCTTGTTAATAACTTCATATCCTCATTCTCATCGGATTCATCTTCTAAGTCATTTACGACTTTACCAATCTCGGCTTGCAATGCCAATCATTTATTCTTCTTTCATTTATCCCTTAACAAATTCATTTCAAAGTTGGTAAGAATCTCAATTACCTTATCCAAATACAATTCATTGATATTATGGGCTTCTTCGATGGTTGCAATTTTCGGTATAAATCTCGGAGGCAGTGATCTCAACGTCTTCTTAACAAGTTTTAGATTCGAATACTTCTTCCCAAGTTGATGTGCTTGGTTTGTTATATCACCCAGTCTCTCATGGAAGTCTCCATTAGTTTCACTTTCATCCATCTTAAACTCTTCGAATTTAGTAGCCAACATCTGAAGTTTCGAAGCTATCACAGATTTGGATCCCTCATGTAAAGTTTGCAAAGTGTCCACGTTTCTTTCACCGATTCACAGGCTGATATCATAGCAAAGTGGCCTTCATGAAAGGCACTGAAGATGGTGTGCAAGGCTTGAGAATTTTCAAGCGCTCTCTCTTCTTCAGCCTTTGTCCACTCATATGCATCTTTAAGCATTGCTTCTCCCTTTTCACCAGTCATCAATAGATGTTTCCAGTCATTTAAAACTGAGTTCCATGCTTTTGTTCCTTGTGCTTGAATGAATACTCTCATTCGTGATTTCCATGTAGGATAATTTAAACCATTTAATAATGATGGCCTGATGATTGATGCCCCTTTTTTTATAGTCATAATTGCGAAACACGGATCCACACTAACTTGATATACCAAGTTTTGATTTGGTGACCCGCTTTGATACCAATTGTAAATTTCGAAAGGATATAGTTTCGCAAAAATTTTGTTTATGTCGCAGTTGCTTTGAACTTTATCTGTGGTTGCTTGATGTAAAGCAACTATATTAGCAATTTATAAATTTTCTAGCATCGAAACAAAAAAATTAAATGTGAAATAAATAAATCAACACCTGAGATTTGGTAACGCAGTTTGACACACCTTGTCTACATCTGTGAGGCCTTGACCCAGCTTAATCTTTTTCACCAAAGAACAACAATAGTTTTATTCAAGGCATTACAGAGTCAACTCACCCTACCTTTGACAATATCCCTCGTCCTTACAATCCGTGAAAGTAATTCATACCCAATAACACAACCACCTCATGCTAACCTCAACAGAGGATTTTCTTAATAATATTTGATAATAAAGATGAAAATAAAACAACTTAAGTGATTGAAATAATAAAGAACACAAATAAAGACACTTAAGAAATAAAACACCTTTCCTAGCAATATAGCCTCGTCAACGAAAGAATAGGAATTTGTCCATCGAAAGATCTATTGTGAAGGTTCAATATCATCACTGGAGCATCCCACGCACAGTAGTCACAAAATGTCTCAAATCAACAAATGTTTCATCACCGAAACATCATACATGAAGAGCTGTAAAAACACTAAGGCTGTTAGAATTTTTTCACCCAAAAACCACTATCGTTAACAGATAAAAAATTCCCTCACGATGGATAGAAAACACAACACCCCAATTTGGAAAAATCAACTTACAAAGATCACTCAAACTCTCCCAGAAATCCAGCTTCCAAATCACACACACTCAACCACCAAGACAATCCTCAATTGTCGTTAGAAAATTGAAGAATAACTAGTCGCAGAAAATCACACACTTGACAACGAAACGTAGCTGCAAAGATCATGAAAGCTTATGGAGTTTTCCCATATCACAGATCACAAATAGCCACCACAAAATCAACACTCCATCCACAATGAACAGCCCAACAAAATCATACAAACACCATAGAAAATCTAGCTGCCAAAATTCACACAGTAGACACCAAAGAAGCTCTCAATGGTTATTCAAAAGAAACAGAGAACACAACACAAAGTCACACATAATCAACAATTTTTCAGGCCCCAAAATCACGTTATCCTTGACAGAAAATGTAGCAACATATAAGGATAATATCCCCACAAAATCAATTGCAAAATATCATCCAAGATAGCACAAAAATCCTAGCTGCCAAGTCACCATATGCCTATCATTCCTCCACATAAAAACGACACTACTTCAACCCACACATCACGTGAAACTTAACCAAAGATAGCTACAAATATTCAAAACAAATCTCTAAAGATATTGTTACCTTAGATAGCCATTATCCTTAAAATGACTATACATTAAATCCCATCTTGATTAGAATTTTAAACCTAATCAACCTTATCTTGAAAGAATCACACATAAGTCTAACTAAGTCCAATTTCAAATAATGCCCAAAATTACATAATAAGATATCATAACATATATCTTAACAGTTGTGTTCCAAATCAGTGTTCATGTGGCCATTGGACCACATCTTCTGGGACTGTTTCCTAGTCAAAACAATCGACTCACTAATGCCCATGATATCTCAAGTAACAATCACAAAGACATCCAGGAGTATCCAAACTCTATCCACATAGAGAGAATTATATTTAATCAATTTGAACTAAACCTGATACTTGGTTGATTTTTCTTAAGGAAGTAAAACTATCAAGAAAAATTGAATTGTCAAAATTAAGTGAAATGCTAATAGTAATAATGTAAAAGAATGTTAAGAGATAAAAGGAAACACATAATTTGATAGAATTAATTATGGAGAGACTTTTCTAGCTGTAATAAGGTTTATTTAAGTGGATTAATTCTAGTTTTATTGGTTGAAATGGATCTTGAATAATATCATGTGGATGTAAATAGTGTATTCTCATTGGGGAATTAAATGAAAAAATCTATATGGAATAATTAATAAATTTCTTTTAGAAGGGCCATGAGCATAAAATGTGCAAATTATTAAAGTTAAACTATGTTTTAAAGCAATTTTCAAGATAATGGTAAATTAAATTTCACAATACAATCAAATTTGAAAGTTAAATTAAAATATTAAAGAAGGTTTTACAACATAATTTTACATGAGAAGTTATACATGAGATATACAAGTATCTCTTGATAATTATGAATTGAGACAATCTCCTAAGATAACAATTAGACAATTTGAGTTAATATCCTGTAATCGTGTTTGACAAGAAGAAATTATAATTAAGGGTAGGACAACAATCTGTTAGATCCACCTAATCAGTACTCGAATAGCTAAATTAATTAAATACGAAGGAGGAGTTAGTGAAGAAGTGTTATCCATGGAAAAAGTTCATTTAATGTAACGAAGTATTCAAATCATGACAAAAATAAAATGAGTGAGGAGTACACATAAATTGGCTAACCAAATGAATAACATATGAGATATTAAGTTGACTAACAGTGATATAAACAAGACTACCAATAAGTTATTAGTGTAAAGCGAGATCATCAAGAGGAGTGCCATCCAAAAAAGTAAGCTTGCAATTAAATTCCAAGCGAGTTAATACAATTTTACTATTAATGATACCAACATGAGAAAGTAGGTCAAATGCGTACTTAACTGAAGAGAGATAATAGCCTTTAGAATTATGTGAAACTTCAAGACCAAAAAAATAGTTTAGAGAATCCAAATTCTTCATTTCAAAGTGTTGACTAAGATAATGTTATAATTCAAAAGTGTGAGATGCATCATCGTCTGTTATTATCATATAATCGACATAAATTAATAGAAGACTAAGGGGCGCCTGTTTAGTGGGTTTGAAAAAATCGGTATGGGTATGAAATGAAATGTACCGTTTGGTAAGATACTATC
>JAOSBL010000210.1:25745864-25772103 GCA_027568915.1 Erythroxylum roraimae
TGCATAAGCAAGAAACCTGTTCCTCTACGATCAGAAGCCAGTAGCATGCTCAGTCAGTGAATGCAATGAAATCTATCAGTTTGACTCAATATTACCATAATACCCCTTTGCCACCAGTAACGGGATGTTACATTTACTTCTATAAAAAGAAGCTGATGAAGAAAAGAGAAGGAAACAAGAAAGCTGGGAACAACTTTCTATCAAAAGGCAGCAGTAGCAATAATAATACACAAAATAAGCAAATCATATGCTATTACTACAAGAAGCCTAGGCACACAAGACCTGAATGTCCTCTTCTTCAAAAGGATAAGTCAAAGAACAGAAAACCTAGAAAGCCAGTGATGACTGCAGTCTGGTCAGATGAGGATTATGAAAACTTTGAAGAAGAAGAGTCAGAAGATGTCAGCAACTTTTGCTTCATGGCTGAATCAGGAGACGATGCAATATATTATTTTGACTCTGATAATGAAGTTGATGAATTGAGAAATACCTATCATGAATTGTATGATCAGTACAAAAAAATTGACAGTGAAGTATTTCAAAGAAGTTGAGAAGTCCAAGAATAATAAAGCATCCTTGAAAAGTAAGATTAAATCATTAGAATCCGTGAATGAAAATCTGACAACTAAGAATATGTCTCTTAAGGATGATTATATGCAAAAGGTTTCTGAAAATGGCACTCTGGAAGAAAGATTAGCCAAGATGGAAAATACTTTACTTGAGAATGATTCTGATAAAGTAAGACTGCTAGCAGAAAATGTTGTCGGCCTAGAACTTGAGAAAGAGAAATGCGCAAAAAGATCTTATCTCTAGAAAAAGATCTTGCAAAGTTCTTTGATGGAAGGAACAACCTTGATGCACTACTTGATATAATGGTAAATGAGTTTTTGATAAAGCTGGAATAGATTACAATGAAAATAATAATGTTAGGCCATATAAGAACTTCTTTGTTAAATCCAGCAGTAGCTATAATCAAAACAACAAGAACATGATACATAGTATAAATTATACCAAATCTTATTCATTTGTTTTATGCTTTTACTGTGATAGACATGGTCATATTAGTCATTCTTATAAATTTCATAAAATGGAGAAATTATCCCAAATATATGTTTGGAGACCGAAAGGTCAAGCTACTAACCTGAAAGGACCTAGAAAAATGTGAATACCTAAAATGAGATAATACTTTATGCAAATATGCTTCAAAACGGAGACAAGAGAAAATCAATGGATAGTTGATAGTGGCTATTTGAGACACATGACAAGTGAAATATCACATTTTAACTACATTGAAAGAAAAGACGGAGGTAAACATTACGACTTTGTTATAATAGATGATTATTTTAGATTTATAAAAGTTTATTTTCTATCAAATAAGGATGATACTTTTGAAGTATTTGAGAAGTTTTGCAGAAAATTCAAATTGAAAAAAGATATTGCATTACATCTATTCAAAGCGATCATGGAGGAGAATTTGATAACAGAAAATTCGAAGATTTTTGTAATTAAAAAGGGCATATCTCACAATTTTTATGCCCAAGGACTCCTTAGTAGAATGAAGTTATTGAAAGAAAGAACATGACTCTTGTTGATATGGCCAGAACAATGCTATGCGAAAGTGGTATACCTCATGGTTACTGGGCAGAAACTATGTCAACAACCTGTTACATACACAACAGGTGCCTTATAAGACCTATTCTGAAAAAGACTCCCTATGAGTTGTGGAAAGGAGAAAACTAAATGTCACTTAAACTAAATGTCGCTTACTTTCAAGCATTTGGTTGTAAATGCTTCGTTCTAAATAATGGAAAAGACAACCTTGGAAAGTTCGATGCGAGATCAAATGAAGCTATCTTTCTAGGTTACAGTACTGCTAGTAAAGGATTCAGAGTTTACAACAAAAGAACAAAGAAGATAGAAGAATCAATACATTTAGTGTTTGATGAAGCACTACCTTCTACAAAAATAGTCGATTCAAATGATGAAGAGCATCCTTTGGTTCCTAAAAATACATCGACTACATTTATAGTACCCTCAAAATCACAAGATCAAAAAGGTCCTTCTGAAGCTAGGACAGAGCAGGCTCTTTCCTCTTAGTAGGAGCCTATGCAATGAAGAACACTAAGAGAATTGAAAGGTCAAGATACATATGAATACATTCTAGGAGACCCTTTTGAAAGTCTAAGAACTAAATCTTCCTTCAAGAACAACTTTGTTGCCCTCGTCTCACTATTAGAAACAAAGATCGTTGAAGAGGCTCTTACTGATAAAAATTGGGTTTCAGCTATGAAAGATGAATTGAATCAGTTTGACAAAAATAAAGTTTGGAATCTAGTACCTAGTCTGCCAAACAAGTCAGTCATTGGAACTCGTCGAGTTTTTCGAAACAAACTTGACAAAAATGGTAAGGTGATAAGAAACAAAGCAAAAATTGTAGCTCAAGATTATAATCAATAAGAAGGTATTGATTTTGATGAAACTTATGCGCCTGTTGCTAGATTGGAATCAATTAGAATTTTACTTGCTTTCGCATATTATAAAAACTTTTAATTATTCTAAATGGATGTCAAAAGTGTTTTCTTAAATGGATATATTAACAAAGAAGTGTTTGGTAAGCAACCTCCAGGCTTTGAAGATGAAAACCATTCTGACTATGTGATCAAGTTGACGCCCTGTATAGTCTAAAATAGGCCCCTCGAGTATGGTATGAAAGGTTAAGTAATTAATGAAGAAGTGTTTATTAAGAGAGATTGTTAAATCCTTCATACATTTCTTGTTGAAAGCTTGTAGAGGCTAGCAAAATGCTACTACTGTGGAAGGTTGAAAAACTTTGAAAAATATACACTTGTGAGCTTGAAGAGGCTCATCAAATTAGTACTTGTCTTTTATAGTGAAATACTCAAGTCGGATACTTAGAGATTGGACGTAGGCTTCGTTATAAACCGAACCAGTAAAAATCTATTGTGTCATTTGCTCTCTCTTCCTTACTTTTAAATTTCTGCATTATAAATTTGTATTTTCTAGAGGCTCCTTTTGTTTTTATCGCTCCTATCGATTAACAAGTTCCTTTCTTTTTGAGCGCTAGCAGGCTCCTTTCAAGTAAACAGACTCCTATTGTTTTAAGCATTAACAGGCTCCTTTTGATTAATTGGTTCTTTTCTATTTGAGCATTAAAAGGCTCCTTTCTTTTTCAACGTTAACAGGATCCTTTCGAAAGTTTATAGGGTCTTTCTATTTATAAATTTATTTTGTTTAGTAGGATCTTATCAATTTGAAAGTACCTTGAATTTTTTTATACACACAAGTCACGCCCTCTTCTATGTGATTGCTTTATCAATGCATACTTTTACGTTGTATTATTCTTAATTTATATTTATCTGCAAATTAAATAATTTTTATCTTAATTTATGAGAAATGTGTGAAATTAATATGAATATAAATATAAATATAATATTTATTATATCAATTTTATATTGAAGGATTGTTTTGAAATTTTATAAAATTTAAAGATTATTTTATAATTTTAAAAAAATATCATAAATAGTATCCTATAGTAATAGATACAGGTACTATACCATACCAAAATCAAATTTGCTAGTTGGCACCAAGTCCAATATGATATTTATAACATTGATTTTGAGCTCTTATTTTCTTTTATAACTCATTTTTTATTATTTGTTTTTTTTGAAGGTTTTTTATTATTTGTTATTTTCGAATTTATATTTAAGTAGGATTGACTAGTCTTTTTAAGATATTTGTTCCCAAGCTAGTTTAGATCTAGATTATTATTTCCTTGAAAGATCACTCTGGGGTTTTGATATTGCTAGGGTTTTAGGCATATATATGGTTATGTTGTGGATGTAAAAAGGGGAATTATTTTTGGATTAATCAAATTATCTTAGAGAGGTGTCTTCATCTTCTTTTTAGATATAATCTTGGAGTGCGATGGTTTATATCCTCTTTTTATGTATTTTTATGTTTGATTTCTTGGATTGACATGTTTTCGATAGAACTATCGTAAGTCATGTCATACTAATATCGAATCTCATCAACCTTATTGATAAAGGTTGTATCAAAATTTAGTATTAAAACTTTGTTTAATAATCCAATTTGTTCATGATATCGTTGTTTATGTTTTTAATATTATGTGTTTCGTTCCATATATTCAATTTCCTTGTTCGTATTTAATTTCTTATTTCTTATTTTCGTGATTTTACAAGTTAATAAAAAACATTGTCTATTTTTTATCTTATTTTCCTTATTGTTCAATTCAAATTTGACGTATTCTTCTTTTTATTGGATCTAATTAGGTTCCATTGAACTCAATTTTGTGTTTTGAGTTCTTATTTGTTGACCTTTAGTAATGTTTTCATTGTTTCGCTTTTTCTAATTGGAAATATTTGATGAAAAAGTAAGATTAGATCTAACTTTCTTGTTGCTTAATTTTGTTATTATCATTTGCTTGTAGGTTTATCATGACTATAATCCAAAGGGATAACCAATCTTAAAATGTCCAACATTTTAGGATTTTTTCAATCCAGTGCCTAATTTTTAGGATTTTTTCAATCTAGTGCCTAAGTTTTAAAATTCAATTGAGTGAGCAGCTTTTTAAAACCTTAACAGTTAAGTTGAAAAACATTAGTTTTGTTACTGCTATGTTGATGTGGCTAACGAAAGCCTAGTGTTTAATGACTTGTAGCTGTTCACATGGAAAAAAAATGTCGTCAACTAAACAAAATATCTAGTTGCCCATAACCCAAACCCATTACCAATTACCCATCGCATATATTCACTTTACACAAATTTACCTAAATTCACTTTACCAACACATGAAAAAAAAAACCTAGTTACATTGTCTCTATGTCCTCGTTTTTCTTCGTTGGTTGCACATTTGGAAAGCACAATATATGGCTCGTCTTCAATTGGAAAGCACGTCCTCTCCTAGTCTTACATTAGGTCATTGACATTCGCAAAGTTGTCCTGAGTAGACAGTTATGGTCCCATGACAACTCAAATATGCTTTTAATTTTATGAAATCTTGTTTAGACTTCATTCGTTTGAAATTTCTAATGTATTGGGTTTTCAAAAATATGAATTTCCCAATTTCTTGAAAATTTTGGGTTTCTCTTAAAATTGCAACATGTTTGATTCAATTTAGAGTGGGTGTTAGCTCTTTAAACTCCTAAATGCATACGTTAATGTTCAATTTTGTATGAATTTTATTTATGGGGATCTTTACATATTAAAACTTGGGAATCTTAAAATTTTTGGGAAATTATATATTTTTGAGAAATTAATGGTTAATTATTGCAACTAAGAGCATACTTGTAAATATTCATAACCAATTTCACTAAAGTTTGTCAATTTATAATCCAATTAAAAGGGTCTGGATAAAGACCCTTTTATCTTACTATAAATGGCTTGGGAATAAAATTTTTAATATGTTGCATGAAATTACGTGAAGAAGATTAAGAATCAAGTCTTATTGTTTCCTTAAGAAGTCATAAGCCAGTGATTTTAAATCCTCATTTGCTATGATAAAAATGTCATATTGGTATGGAAATTATTCTAATATGAATTCTCTTTCAAGAATAACTTTATAATTGAATTAAGTATTTTTATCTCCATCATTTAACCAGATGCTCTTTGGTTATCAGAGAAGAATAGACTTCCAATGCAGCTTCTGCTTGATTGGAGCTTGAATTTCCGATTATTGAAGCATTGCAAAATTTTTGGGTTTTTCTTTAACTACTTTTAAATGTGATTAAGAGATGTGAAAACCACTTACTTTGCTAGTTTATTATTATTATATGTCCTTTTGTAGAGGCTTTTAATTTCTTCTTTAGTTGCAGTTAGTTTTTTTCATACATTTGAAAGCCTTAAACACTTATATAGGAGTGATGAGACCCTTCAAAACTTCTTCCTCAACCCCCTAAACATTATTGTTAAACTTAAATAGACCATCTCTTATAGTTGTGTAGACATTAGGATACACCTCAAGTAGCATATGATCTAACTTAAAAAGATTGTTAAATTATGCAAAATTGTTTATGAAAGTTGACATTTAGATCGAGTTTACCTAATGACTATGTTGTTGGATGTATTCTTTTAAGTTTATAAAGTGCACAATTGGGTTAAACTTGTAACCCTATTTTTTGGGAAGTAAATAATTTTATTTGAAAAATATTGACAAATCCTTACAAAGAATAATGAATGCAAGTACTTCAATGCAACCTATTTTTCTGGCTAAGAAGTTGCTAGTTTAAACTAATACATAGACGAACCCTTAATTTCCAAATAGTCCTAATGAATGCCTTTGTCAATTACCTCAGCTTCTTGTCAATATAATGAAGTTAAAGGATAGGATGTAGTTCCTTGCCTAGCTTTTGAGATGAATCATTGGCTTCTCTTATTGATTAAAAAGTTCCTTTCATTTACAAACTACTGTACCTTTGTATGTTCTTATATGAGCTTCTGATCTAGAAGGTTCAATTTTTAGCAAATTTCTAGGCTTAAGATTAAGATTAACTTTCTGGTATTGAAATTTTATTAAATACATAAAAATCTTATACGTCCCTTTTGACTTTGAGATGAGTGGGGATTATTGAAGTATCTTTCTTTTTGTAGGTTTGTAGCAATCCTTCTTAACATTTGTACTCATGCTCTTAATTAAGAAAATTGAAGTGTCTTAAAGTGTATTTCTTTAGAGCTTTTGGTTTCCCTTATTTTATTTTCCTTGTAGTTGGAATTTGAGGAGGTTCTTCTTTTACTTCTAGAGAGCATACCAGTCAGTATTTAAGTTTTTTTAACCAAGTGGTGTACAACTATGTCATACATGTGTCATCTCTCTTAATAGAGACATTGAAAAAAAGTAGATCAATCTCAAAAAATAGGGAAGGAAGACTTTGTTTTTATACTTAGTTACTTTATGTTTGGATCAAAAGACACATGATCCATACATATGGAATCTTCAAATTAATAGCCATAAAGGGTAAGTAGATCAATCTCAAAAAATAGGGAAGGAAGACTTTGTTTTTATACTTAGTTACTTTATGTTTGGATCAAAAGACACATGATCCATACATATGGAATCTTCAAATTAATAGCCATAAAGGGTCCCTAATGGCTATATTGGTGGATGTGCTCTTTTAAGTTTTTAGAGCATAGAACTAGGTTAAACTTGTAACCCTTTTTTTAAAAGCAAATAATTGTATTTTAAAAGATATTAACAAATCCTTACAAAATAGTCAATGTAAGTACTTCAACTCAACCTAATTTTCTAGCTACAAAGTTGCTAGTTTGAAGCAACACATAAACCAACTTTAGATTTCCTAAGAGTTCTAATGAACATTATTGTTGGTTGAGTTACAATTTCCTTCACTAACTTTAGTTTCTTGTTAACAAAACATTTTGAATCTTTCTTATTTATTGTACATACAATTAATTGAAAAAAAAATGTGACTTGTGAAGCCTTATGGATACATCCCTTATTTATCTAAATCGTTTATTATTTTTGAAGTGGGAGCCACAAAGTTTCCATCAAATGTTATATTTTCTCTTTAAATGTATGATCTTAAATTTACATGAACTAATTTTGTTCTAATTTGTTGTTGATTGTTTGTATGGATGCCATATGCGGAGTTTGAAAACAATTTGATATTCTAGTTATGAAGGAGAAGTAACTAAAGGTGTATCAATATATGATGAAGCTAATTTGAGGAGATAAATTCTGGCTTAGAGCTAAACATGAACCACCAGTACCACTTCTATTTCAAACATGTCTAGTAGGCCAAAGAAGAATAGGAAAGGAGGATTTGGAGAGTACAACTAAGGATAACAAAATGTCAATAAGAGGCATGAAAATGACCAATCAATAATACTTTTACTAAGGACGCAATAAAAAGACATGTCCTACAAAAGTTGTGTCACAACAAGTTTCAACAGATACACATGTAAGTTAACACATTCTTTATTCTTTTTCATATATTTCTTCATCCTTAAACATTATTGTTTTCATTTTTTCCAATACAGTCTATAAGTGATGGCCAAACAAATTGTTCTAATATTAATCCTTTCAAGTCGACCACCTATTTCAAAGAAAAATAAAAGAAAGAGACCAATCCATAGATATAAGACACCGTGGGGTAAAGAACCTTAGCTAGGAGTAATAAGAAGAGTTATAACTCATCAAAGGTTACAGCTATTGAGTTATATGTCCTAAATCAAATTTGACAATTGAGTTGTTCTTTGATTATACGTTGCCCCTTTTTTTAGGGCGAAACAAATGCGATGATGAGGAAGATAAGATCAAAAGCTTCACGAAGTTCTATGTAGAGATACATTTTACTAATGTGCCTTATCATACAAGATTTATACAAAGTTATGGTTTTGTAAAAAAAAATACTTTTTGATTATACAATGCCTATGTGCCTTGCCCTATTTGATGTGAACAACAAAATAATTATATGAATGTACATAGATGTTTTAGAAAATACAACATGGGAACAAAGAAATACTTTTATAAAACAAAATACTTATATGAATGCATATGGGTGTTTTAATTTGTATTTCATTTTCTTTTACTAAGTTAGTTAAGTGTTAATGAGACTAATTTAGGAACTTGATGATTGGGATCATGAGAATGTCTTCATAAACTAATGAAGGAAATATGATCAATGATAATGAGATTAATTCAGGAATTTGATTGAAGCTATCACTTTAAGACTTATTTGTTGGATTATTACATAGAAAATGGTTTAAAATCAACGAAGCTATAATTCTGCACTCAATCGGTTATTAAATATAGAATAATAAATGACTATTGAATATCTTGTTCATAAGCATATTCAAATCGCTTGGATACATTGAATAATATTAGCTACAATGCTGTGCATGATTTATAAAATATTAATAGTACAATATTCAATATTTTACATCTACTTATAGTAATTTTTAATTAGAAACACTAATAATACAAAAATTTTAATTTTCATCTTTAACATTTATTTTTCTTCTTCTAGTTTGTTTATCTACTTCAACAATTCAATTATGATACTCAAAGCTCTTTCACACTTTGGGGGATCAACTTACTCAAAAAATGACAACTTTAATGCTAAAATTGATAAAATAGTACAAAGTTAACAACAATGTCGAGATTAAAAAGTAATAATAATGTCAATATTAAAAAGTCAGATAACTAACAAAACCATAAAATAAAGAAATAATTTACCCCATGTTTAGCACAATAAATAAAGTGTCTTCTAAGATTTCTCTCCATCCATGAAGTCCACATGATAGCCATAACCCACAAAAACAAAAAGTTCTTTGTCCATCCTAGACATCGAATTTGTATATGTTCTTACCTACTGCACAAATGGAAAGGACAAACATATTCAACGTCTTATAGTCTTTTAATAACGCTTCATAATGCAATATGTCTAACTTATAGTTTTCATCATCTCTAAAGTTCAATTGAAAATATCATACCATTTTCATCTGAGGAACAAACATATAAATTAGAATATCAAATTTTACAACCAATCAATTCAAAATTTCAAGACTATTGAACTAATGTATTAATATTCTTGAAATTATTTCACAAGATCATAAAAAATTGTCGTCGAAGATGTTGCATTGTACAATAATTTAAGGAACATATCATTTCTAAGAAACTTTAGTTCCATCATTGCCCTGAAATCCTCTGGCTCCCGTATTCTGGTCCTAACCTGTCTCATTTTGATCCAAGTCATCCATTTATGTAAGTAGCTCCCGTATTCTGGCCCTAACTTGTCCTATTTTGATCCAAGCCAAGGATGGATGGCTTGGATTAAAATGGGACAGGTTAGAGCTAAAATACGGGGCAGAAGATTACATCCCCCGTCATTGATGTCTCTATTATGGATCTACTTACTTAGAGATAGGCTTATAATTATGTAACTATTACTAGCTAGCTAGTTACATAATCATTTGCTAGTTACATAATCATTATCAGGAATGCACTTCAAATTAAAGTTCAAAAACTTGAATGTGCTCTACAATAAGTGTAACAGGATTTTGGCATACCTACCTTGTGAAACAATGAAGACAAAAGGAGAGGACATGCTATCCAATCGAAGATAAACGAGGGCAAACCAGAGATCGTTCTTTCCAAACGTGCGACCAACAAAGACGAACAGGATGTAGAGACAATGTAACTAATTCATATTTGCTAAAGTGAATTTGGGAAAATTTGGATAAAGTTAATCTGGGTGATGGGTAATTGGTAATGGGTAATTGGTGATGGGTAATTGGTAATTGGTAATTGGAAAGCAACAGATCAACGGCTGAAAGCCAAGACCTAACCGCAAATTGTCAAAACTTCAGATTCTCCAAATTCTTTGGTGGTCCATCAATCGCCATTTCTCTTCACTCTCTCTCTCTCTCTCTGTGCCACCATGGCTAAGGGACCGGAACTCTTCTCCGATATCGGCAAGAAACCCAAAGGTATAGCCGATCTCTATTTCTTCCTTCATGCTTATGTATCTACCTTTTCTTATGTGCCCCGATCAATTTGACTCTCAACGTTCCAATCTTTTTCTATTTGTAGATCTCTTGACCAGAGACTATAGCTCCGATCAGAAATTCAGTGTCTCCACCTTCAGCGCTGCTGGTGTGGTATGTCTAACGCTATATGTCACCGCGTCACGCTCATTTCAATTAGTTCAAATTCAAGGATTTGACTTTCAGTTTTGTTTGCCTATCAGGAGAGGATTTACGTTCAAAAATGATTAGTCTGTGTGTGGATAATATGATGAATTTGCTCGATTGGGTCAATGTTCGAGTTTCGTGATTGTAATGCTGCTCCCCATATTGCTGAATATATACTACTGTTGGGTTTTGTTTCTCACATAGGAAGTATACTTTTTTTCTTACATCGGCAAGCGTGATAGGAGTTGGAATGTGTACATAGGTGGCCCTTTCTCCTCCTAATCCTTTGTTTTTGATGGTTCTATCGGAACTGTAGATATTTTATTTCAAGACGCACTAATAGGCTAAAAAAGTGTGCGGAGAAATGTGTATTCACTAGTAGCACGAAGATAATGTGTATTCATTATGAACTCATTGCTTCTTTGAGGTAGCATCGAAGTTACAATCTTGTTAGCATCTTATGGGAACTATGATGATTCGCTAATAGTCTTTGGAATTCTGATGTTGTTTGCCTTTGAACCTTCTGATGAGTTTTTGATCTGTAAGAACAAGTAGCTTTCAGATATGGTCAACCCACTTGACTATTAATGTTTAGGTTTTTATTCTCTGTTTTAATTTGTCAAAATGGGTTCTCATTTTAACTCTATTCTGTATGATTTTTCAGGCCCTTACATCAACAGCTGTGAAACAAGGAGGGCTCTCCACTGGGGACGTGGCAGCGCTTTACGTTTACAAGAAAAACTTATTCAATGTCAAAGTTGACACAGAATCTAACGTAGGCTGCTTCTTTTCTTTGTCTGAATGATAACTAGTGATAAGTCGTTAAGACTTTACATTCATACATGTTTTCTGCAGATCTCAACAACCCTCACTTTTACGGAGATTCTTCCATCCACAAATGCTATCGCCTCGTTCAAAATACCTGATTATAACTCAGGGAAGGTAGGTAATTTCGCACTTATAGAAGTTGGGCTAAAATTAAAATCACAGATGTTAATTTTGATAATTGAGGAATAACTATTCCTTTGCCGATGCCAATCATGCCAAAGTAAAGGCAGGACCTTTTGGCTTCACCATCTTTAGCCACAAATTTGAAACTAAGCTGCAAAAGTGATCAATGTATTGACGGGAATCTTGGTTTTGAGTTTTGAGAATCCTTTTTACCATTGGTATCGCAGTTCGAGGTTCAGTATTTCCATGACCATGCAACACTAACCGCAGCTGCTGCACTGTCTCAATCAGCTGCAATTGATTTTACTGCCACTCTAGGTACTCCTACAATAGCTTTTGGTGCTGAGGCTGCCTATGATACCTCTTCTGGTAATCTGTCAAAGTACACTGCTGGAATTAGTGTGACAAAGCCAGATGCTTATGCTTCAGTTATTCTGTAAGTCATTAACCCCATTAACAAATCATCTCTGTTAGTTGAACTAATCACAAGAGAATGTAAGCTGTGTTGATTTGGTTTCAACATTGTTTCCCTTTTCCGCAGGGGTGACAAAGGAGACACCATAAAGGCATCATATGTTCATTATTTGGATCAGTTGAAAAGAAGTGCTGCTGTGGCAGAGATCACTAGAAGGTTTTCAACAAATGAGAATACATTTACCGTGGGGGGTTCCTACGCCGTCGATCATTTGACATTGTTGAAAGCAAAACTCAGTAACCATGGAAAACTTGGGGCATTGGTACAGCATGAGCTCATACCAAAGTCACTAGTGACAATCTCTGGTGAGGTGGACACCAAAGCTTTGGACAAAAATCCTAGGTTTGGTTTAGCGATAGCTCTCAAGCCTTGATTGGTATCAGCCGATTCTTTGAAGCACTGTTCGAGATGATTACGGATATTATTGTTATAATTTTTTTTCCCAGTTCTGGGTTGCTCCTCAGAGGTAGTGCCAATAAGTAGTTCCACACAAATGCATGTTCCTTAGATTTGCAATGACTAGGTGGACATGTATTTGGTAACAACAGATTGTCATTCTACTCTCCTTTTTGTGTGGAGATTTTTCAATTTAGATTGCCATGGCATCCGCGGGTTCTGCATTTCTTGTGCCTTCCATTGAATCGCTGAGGGTCTTAGTAACCCTGATAGACTAAAGCTTTAGGACCATGACTCAAGCTTTTATTTTGTGTACTTTACCCCACAACTAAGCCCCAAAAACAGAGAGAATAAAGTTTCCGTGGTCTTACGTTTGCCCTAGCAATAAATAGATTGTCATTGCGATTCAAGGAATAATGGTCTGATGTTCGAATAACCCTCATAATTTCTTATGCAATTATATCAAATGCAGCTCTGACGGAAGTGAGACAGTTGAGAACCTGATGTTTAACCAATTCTAGGTCAGTTCCATTCAAGTATCGGCATCATTAGCAAGGAACGTCGACCAATTATGGAGCAATCATAGCCTCCTCACAACAAGAGGTCTCGAAACCAGCGTTAATTCCAAAAAGAGAACGAGTCATATACTTGTTAAGTGAGGATAGGGACGAGAATTGTCGGAGCTTGATGCTTTCTCTGAGCACCAACCAAAACATATAAACAGAAGATTATCAAAAAGGGTGGCAGAAGCCACGTCCTAGATGAAATTCACATCTTTATCTACAGAGATTCATTAATGATCCGGAAGGACCACCTGAGGGCTTACGAACACATTGCAGACAAGAATACTACATCCGGTTTGGACGCACACTCGGTACAAGTAGTTCAAAAACAACATTGATGATGAGAGAAAACCCGGGATGATAGTCATTGTTAGTGCTTCTAATCATGTATAATATTTACATCAAATCAATAAATAAATAAAAACGCCTACAAGATCTGCATTAAGCAAATGACTTGATTCCAGAAAGCATGCATGAAAAGAGTATCTACGTACGTAAGCAAGATAACCTTTCTTGTGCAATCACAATACTTGTATAGAACGAGAAATACTTATAGCCCACATACAGAACAATAGGTATCACTCAACTGGACTGAAGCTTATATCCAACAATTGTAAACAGAAATAAAAGGACTACGTAAACCATTTAGCTGCATAGATTAAAGAGTACAGCATTTAGAAACAAACACTCAATGAGTATTCTCATAACAATTTTTCAAAAACTAACCTTCACCCAAAAAAGATTCACCATTAAGTATGGAGATCGAACAAATCATGATAAATTGATCTATCACAACCTAACAACAAAAAACAGGAAAATGCAAAACAATTGTTAGGGGAGACTTCAAAAATCATGAGATTTAACAGTAACAAATTTCAATTCAAATGAGAAGCTTCGTAAATAATCCACACATCCAAAACTTAATACTGTTAATATTAATTTCACAGAAAAAGGATCATCCTCAGAATAACGAAAAACATCCTATCAATAAATGCCCTTAAACAAGATGAGAGCTTGTTTCACCATAGCTCTTCACTTAGTCAACATTCTGCATGATATCCTCGGCAGTGAATTTAGTGCCCTTGTCCTTATCAGCCGCTGCTCGTCCCCTGGCCTTACGCTCGAGAAGAGATTTCCTGTCCTTGTCAAGGCGGAGCTTGGTGATCACTACCTTGGACGGGTTGACACCCACGTTGACAGTGGAGCCATTAACCTTTTCCCTCGTAATACGCTCGATGTGGATGACCCACTTGCGGCGGTACACTTGCACAACCTTGCCCTCGCGGCCTTTGTAGGTCCCGCGAACCACCAGAACCTCGTCGTCCTTGCGAATGGGCATGGATCGGACGTTGTGCTTCTGGCGGAGGTCGGCGGAGACTGGAGCGCTCATGAGGATACGGCGGACAGAAGAAGGGGCCGTGAAGTGGGCCTTCCGGTTCTTACGGCGGGAAGATGAAACCCTAGGATTGTATTTCATGGTGGCCCTGTGTGCGTGTGAGTGGTTAGGGTTATGGAGGGATCACCTTCAGAGAAATGGAGCCTTTCAGCTTATAAATAGCAAGGTAAAGGATTAGGGTTTTGACTTTTTGTATTAGTTTAATTGGGCCAAGTTGGATTATTGTATCGCAGGCCTTAAAAAGGCCCATTCTTTTTCATTTTCATGGATTGCACATTTTGAAGAAGCCCTTTAAAAAAGTTACATTATAATTTTAGGCTTTTACTATTTTTAGGGGCGTCTGTTTCTATTTTAATTTTTATTTTTTATTTTTTATTTTCGAATTTAGTAAAAATTGTTTATTTGAAATTTTAGTTTCTCTTTTTTATTTTGGTTTTTTCATTTTTCAAAAATTATGAAAATCATAACAAGTAGTTTTTTTACTGCTTTTGTTTTTTCATAATCTGATTTATTATAATTTAAATATATATTATTTAATTTTAAATTTTGAATAAAAATTATGAATAATTTAATTCAACAGTATATGTTTAATAAATTAAAATTAATTATCAATTAAAATTATTAATAATTAAATTTTATAATTAAATTATATGTAATTAAATTTTAATGATTATTAATAAATACAGTTAAATTTAAATATATAAATATTCAAATAAATTTTTATTTAATAATTAAAATATATTTCAAATAAATATTAATTTATAAATAAAATTTTGATTTTTAAATTAATTAATTTATTAAAATAACATAATTTTATTAATAATTTGTTAATAAATATTATAAAGAGATTAAATAAATTTAATTAATTAAAAATAATTTATCTTTAAGTTTTATCTGTTAAGTCAAAACGACTTCACGATTAATAATTTTGATAAAAATCAAATAATAATAATATTAGAAAGTAAGACGAAGTGGAGGCAAAAGTAAGACGAAGCGGAAAAACAAAAATAAGACGAAGCGAAAACAAAAGTAAGACGAAGCGGAGAAACAAAAGTAAGATGAAGCGGAAACAAAAGTAAGACGAAGCGGAGAAACAAAAGAAAGACGAATCGGAAACAAAACTAAGACGAAGCGGAGAAGCGAAACTAAGACGAAGTGGAAACTAAGACGAAGCGGAAGCTGAGACAAAACTAAGACGAAGCGGAAGCGAAAAAGAGACGATAGAAAGTAAGACGAAGCTGAAGCAAAACTAAGACGAAGACCCGATACTACGTCGGGAGGTTAATCAGTTTGAGGTAATTACAGAACTCAACTGAATAACGATTTCTTCAAAGAACAAGATTCAAGAAGAAAGCAGCGGTTATCAAGAAGTAGTTGAAGATGAAGGCTATAAATATGAGTCGAGTCGAAGACTGCAAGAGTGACGAAAAGTTACAAATAGTCAAAAAAGTTAGAGATTTTAAGAAAGCTAGTGACTTTGAGAAACACTGTATTCACTGTGCTAAACCTTAGAGCGATTATTCTCTGTAACAAAGCTCGCAAACATCTTTATGTAAGAAAGAAGAAAAGCTGAGAGCCTAAAGAGGCTAAGTGAGAAAAGAATATTTACTGTAAGAAACCTGAAGAGGCTTGGTGAAAAGAATATTTATACTTTTGAAACGAATAGTGAAATCTAAGAAAGGATTCTGAGGACTGGACGTAGCCCACAGTTTGGGGTGAACCAGGATAAAATTGCTGTGTCAACTTCTACTTTCAACTCTCAACTTGTTATTTCTATTATTTTATACAAGTACTTAGAAGTTAATTGCAATACATCGTGATATTTTTATTCAGTAATTTTGAAAAGGCAAAATTTTCAAAGAATATGAAAAGGGGATTATATTCACGAAAAAGAAGACACAATTCAACCCCTCTTCTTGTGCATTTTGCTTAAGTCTATACTAACGCATGATTTACTTCATTATCTAATATGTATTATCGATGATAAAAATATAACTATATTAACATTAACAACCAAACATATTTTTATTTTTATTTGAAAAACAAAAATAAAAAACTGAAAACTACAACAGAAAAATAGAAGTAGAACCAAACGGCCCCTTAATTTACGAAATAATAAAATTCATACATGGCACAAATATAGTATTTAGCAGTTACGAAAATATGAATATGTCATAACAAACCATGTCACTTACATAGAAGAACTTAACATTGAATTATTTTTAAAAAATTAAAAATTAGTACATTTTAATGCTATCTTTTAAAATTTAAGCTAGTATTGCAAAATAAAGTCTGAATTTTTTTAATTAACTCAATAATCTATTATATAAAGCACTTTAAAAGTTGCATAAATAAATACACCACTAATAATGTATTGGATTAAACACTCAAAAAACGAATATATAAATAACCTCATTTTAGTGAATTTTTTAATAAGATCATTCGCAATTTATTATTTTTAGTATGCATTTGATAAAATATTTAAATAAGTATAATAAATCACAAACTATATAATTTAAATAAATTATTTAATAAACTAACATGTACCTCACAATTAAATAACATATTGAAATGAAATAAAAAAAAGAACCTTAAAACCAAGATGGTATGATTTTTAAAATAATATTTATAACCAATATTTTAATTTTTTTTAATAAAGAAGCTTGAGTTTGAAGTTTGAACCTCCTAGGCTCATTTGTAATTGTGTCTAAGATATTATGATCCCGGAAATTAGGTGAAGTAATACACACCGTGTTTCCCACGATTTGACCATAACCCGATCCCGTGGACATGGCTAAATTAAGATGGTCAAGTGAATCAGTCCAAGGGTAAGTAAAGAACACATGATCCAACACTCTAACCTAACTATCCGAGGTCAGTAGTTTATGATGTCTTAGAATCTACGTGATTTTGCTTGACATGCAAATTAAAAAGGGAAGTGTATATCACATTTCCATAGCAATCCCACCAAGGGAATTTGAGTAAGAATCCAGAATATATTTGATTCAAGCAAAAAGGTTCGTTGAGAGTAGTACATGGTAGCATTTATATAAGCCATCCCATAAATTTCTCTTTCTTCCCTCTCCAACTCTCTTTCAGAGCTCTCGAATGGCAGTAAACAATGGCATTCAATTTCAAAGAGCTTTGAAAACTGTGATTTCTCTCAACAACCATAGAGAACAGAAGTTTTAAACTTTAAAAAAAAACAGAAGAAAACCCAAGAATGAGTAGCAGATGGAATGATCATCTAGGGGTTGTAGACACCATCTATGAGGAAGAATATGAATATTCTTCTTCTTCTCCATCTCCTTCCTCTCCTCCTACACCTCTACACTCCAAAGTTCAGTCATGGTAGAGATTACAGACGATGAGCTCTCTCTTTCTCTGCTTTTTTTGGGATTTTAATGAGTACTTGTTAACTGTTACAGGTCTCTGGCTACTGGGAAGAAAACAGACGTCAGGATATACGTTCAAGGAACATGTTTTCATCTGCATAAGGTCAGTTCACTCTTCCATAGTAATATTATGTAATTGTCTTCTTGTCTTGTTGTTTGATACGTCGTCATAAACCTTAGAACAGGCATTGTTTGATCAAACTGTTTGGAAAATTCCTGTCTTTTCTTTCTCCTACTTTTCCACCATGGCCATAGCCATGTGTGATTGCTAAGTATAGAAGAGGTCGAGATCTTAAATTGCAATGACAAGTAGGCATGAATCGTATGATCTGATCATATTCTTCCATACCATTTATCACAAGAATCTAGTCGTTGTAAGGTCTTTCATTCTAATGATTGTTGTTCTCTTGTTAGAGACTTGTCAGTAAATTAGTTAGAAGGGTCTATTCTATATCATATATTCTTGGGGACAAGATCCTCTGTCTAATTTTATGGTGTTTTATTCTGTCCCATGAATCTCAGCAATTCATTTATGCGGGTCCCACGTTTATTTATGCGAGATTCACGCGGAGCTCACATAAATAAATGACTGAGATTTATAGGACATAATAAGACACCATAAAACTGGACAGAAGATCTGGGCTCATATCCTTGCGGATATGTTAGGGGACTCATCCCACAGGCAAACATGTAATCTCGTTTTCTCCCTCAAATAAATTTTAAAAAATAGTAACTAACATATAAAATTCATAATAAAAAATAGAGTAAAACTATATTTGCCCTTAACTATATATTTAATTATTGATGATTGAGGACTTTTTGATTTATCATTTATTATGTCAATTTTTTAATTATGAAATTAATTAAATTTTTTAGGGAATATAATAATTTATATATCATATAATTTAAATAAATTGATTAATAAATATACAATTTATTCAATCTAAATAATTATTGAAACTTTTAAGCAAAATGCAAACTCACCTTTCTACAGCATTAACAACACCCGTTATAAATTTCGCTGACATATAAAATTTGAAGAAGTGTAATAATATAAAATGTCACGTGGTATACAGTTATGCTTGACTCAATTGGGTATAATTGAATAAAAGAAAATTAAAGATTGGAAGATTCAGTAATTAGTAAAAAGTTCTGGCCCAGTTATAATATTTTTCTCTTTCTTTTCTTTATGGATATAGGAGCCACTGATCTCGAGGAGCCGCTATTTAAAGCGTCAGCTAACGGAGCTCTCCCAGATAACGCTGCCGTTAAATATAACGGCCGACACCTTCTTCCTCATCACTGACTACTGCTACGGTAACCACGTCGTCATAACGCCGTTTAACGTGGCGGCGTTACGGACGGCGGCGGATTTGCTCGAGATGACGCAGAATAAAGGTAAGCGGGACGACAACTTGAAACAATTAACGGAGACGTACTTCCGTCGGGTTATCATCGTCAACCGAGAGCTCGCGTTGATCACATTCCGTTACTGTTTACGTCTGCTTCCTGAGTCTGAAGCGACGGCGTCTCTCGTTAGCAGATGCTTAGAAGCGTTAGATTTGTCGGATGAGAGTGAGGATCTCGATGCTTGTCTTATCCAGGTTATAGCTTTGCCCGCCGAGGAATTTCAAATCGTCGCCGAGTCTATGCAGTGCAGGTTCATTAGCCACGATATGCTTTATAAGATTATTGACCTTTACATCAAGGTAAGGATACTATAAGCTTTTTTCCTCCCAATCCCAAACTTGATTCAGAGTCTGGTTAAATTAAAAATTTTAAACTCGAGACTGATGAAGTTTAGGCGACTAAAATCACATGCAGGAACATAGTGGCGAGATAACCGAAGATCAGAGAGTAGAGATATGCAACTTGATAAATTGCGACAAGCTCTCGCAACCTCTTCTCATGCACGCAGTGCAAAATCCAAGATTGCCACTAAGATTTGTAGTCCGAGCCATGTTGATGGAGCAACTAAACACCCGCCGGGCAATCATCAAAACGGCGACGAACACTAACCATGATAAGCACGGGAACCATCATCATCATCATGAAGACGTCGTACTCGGAGGAGGCTCCTCCGTGACCCTAGGCTCACTCCTCCGATGGGACGCTGCCACAATAGAAGCAACCCAACTCAAAGCGGAAATGGAGGCCACTAACTCGCGTATAGAGAGCTTGGAGAAAGAGCTTGCTGGCATGAAAAAACAATTGCAGAAGTCTGAGAAGCAGAGATGCTTAATGGAGAAGCTGTTGCTCGAGTCTGAGAAGGAGATAAAGGCACCAGAGAAGGGTATGTATGAGCTCGAGGAGAGGGAAGAGAGAAGTGTAATGGGGTCGTCGAGGTCAGCTAGTTTTCACTACGGTCCGAGAGAGGCCAAGGTAGAGAGGGGTCAAACCGGGTCGACTTCTTTTGCCACTACTTTCCGATTCGGTTTTAAAGGAGAAAGCATCGCAGAAAAGTCAGTCAGTTCAAGGCCTTCGTGCGTTAACAGTGCAACAAGCAGTGGGAAAGGTTGGATTAGCAGATTGAAGAACACATTTGGGATATCAAAATCTTCTTCCAAATGTCGAGCTGATCGTAGATCTTCAGGCAAAGATATGAATGGGACGAGAAGTGTGGATGAAGTGTTCGCCAGTTTGCCTTGTGATCAGACGGGGATTCACTATTTAGGATAGCCACTTCTTTGTTGTTTCTTCTTTCTAATTTGGTTCATAGGTTTCGATAACTCATTCTTCTTTATCATTTTGATAAGTCGGCGACTTTAGTTACTTCATTCAAATCTATAGTTTCAACTTCTCATTATTATTATATACATTTCAACTTAAAAATCCTAAATTACAATAGCAGTTAAACTCTATGATGTTGATTTGAATTAATTGGATATTATGACTTGTGATAAAGTTACTCCCGGATAAAGTGATCTATTAATATTATGACTTAGTATAAAGTTACACCCGGTTAAAGTGATCTATTAAGGTTAAAGGCTTTAGGCTATTTGACATCTAATAAAATATGGACTTTAATGTGTAGAGACCCAATAGTCTGATTTTTATTTTATGATAGGCTAAAATGGAAATAAGACCAATTATATAAGAAATTAGGGTTAAGATCCCCAAGTCATATCAACAATTGTCTTTTTTTATATTCCATCAGTCAAAAAAGAGATGATTCTTGAGAGAAAACAAACGTACATATCGACCTTGAAGATGGATAATTGTAAGACTCAAGAATCACGTTGTTCTCATGGATCCAAGTATGCTTCCACAATAAATCTAACTGCTCTTGATAATTTGACATGATTGTTTTGTGATTGGTAACGGTTTTTACCATAAAGAATCAGATTCTATCAAATGGTATCAAAGCCTCTTTCATGTTACATTATTCAGAATTTTTTAATTATTTCTCTTCCATATGTTCGAAGTATCTTTCGATTCTCTGATTATTTGGCATATACATATGTTTTGGTTAAATCATGGATTCAGTTTTATGACTTAAAAAAAAGGGAAGAAAACCACGTGAACAAATGAGGATTTGTTGTTTTCAATGGATGTTTTCAAAGCCTTTAACTTTTATTGAATGCCAAGGCTTTTTTTTTTAAGGAAAACTAAACGGAACAAATTACCAACTAGTCTAAGGAAACAGATCCTCGATAGATCCTCTAAAAGGATAATGTGGCATCTAATAGGTGTTGTATCAAAATAAGTGACTCCTACATCAAAATGACCTGCATAGTGAGTAAGTCAGTCAGTGCATCTGTTGCTCTCTCGATATATGTGACGATGAACAACAATCTAGTTCCTAGTGAACAGTTCGTTAATGCCCATGACTATGGGATTGAAAGTCCTGGATCTGTGATATGGGGAAGAGATGATATCGATCACCACTTTAGAATTTACTTCAAGTTCGATTTGTTGGTATCCCAAATTTCACACGAGCGTCACCCTGATATAAACTCCTCAGAGTTTTGCCGTGACTGGTGAGCACCAGCCAAGATTTTATGTGAACCCTCCCCGCCAGTTACCTGCGCTATCCCAGAGAACCATTTGCATGCTCCGTCAGTGTTTAAAATCCAGCCTGCAAGAGGTTTGCTCCATCCGATAAAATATTCTTGTCGAGGGCGAGGACCGGCTTTAACAGCTCGACTTTGCCAGACAACTGAATTGAGGCTTTTACTGAAACATAAAGCCACGTTAATTCCGTGACGAAACTACTTTATCTATTTAACCGTTGGATAAAGACATTTTATTCTTTAACAATTTTTAAAGAATTATACATGTAACTTGCTTCTGGATTTGGATGAAGACAGAAACAATTTTACAACTCTATATACCTGTTATGTTACGTGCTTCAGGATTTGGAACCAAATTTTTTTAATTATAAATTATAATTTCTATTTCTATGAAGTTAACGTAAAACCTATTTTAGAAACCAATGGAATATTCGGTTCATACATGAATTTCAGTAAATGTGATTTTGGCATAAATCAATTACATATATATTTAGTTTATTATATTTTTTATGAAAATTGAATTCGGTTAAATAAGGTTAATATAATCAATGTTCAAATTAATTGTTTAAGGTATGTTCAAATATTGGTATAATTGATCTTTTATTAATTTTATAAAATAAACCGCTTGAACCAACATGCTGCCAAAATAGCCTCTCTTGTGTAAATTAATCTATTTTATAATATTTAGATGGTTGTGTATGTGTAATTCATGCGAGCATTGACCGGCCCAAAGGAAGGTCAATAATTTGGCCGCAATATATGTACACTTGTGGTGATAAATATGTAACAATTATGAAGTTAGCTATGTGAACAATTAATCGGTCCAAAGAAAGGTTAATTGTTTGACATTTTTTATTTTCAATATTTTATTAGTACACCAAGAGTTCCACTTGCAAGTTAATATTTCTGTCTAAAGACTAAATATTAATGTTATGTTAGGTATCGTGTGATGGGATATACCATTATTTGATTTTATATGATTATTTGGAATTTATGTGAGCTTGTTTGTGGGTTGTTTTGTTCTCTGTACAGTTTCTACTTCTGCTTCTACTATTACTACCAGCGTCAATTCCATTCACTTGTTTAATGGCACACACTTTAAGATACGGAAAGAGAATGCTATGATTATTCTCGGTGTCATGGATCTAGACCTTGCATTAAGGACTGAACGACATGTTGATCTTACAGCTAACAGTTCCTCTGATGATAAAAGGGACTTAGAAAGGTGAGAATGTTCAAATCGCATGAGTCTTATAATCATAAAGTGTGCTATTTCGGAAACATTCAGGGATGTCCGAAGGGGTAACTACTGCCAAAGATTACCTTGAAGAAATCGAAAAGAGGTTTGCCAACAGCGAAAAGGCTAAAACAAGTACGATTTTGGCAAATCTCATTTCAATGAGGTATAAGGGAAAAGAAAACACAAGGGAGTACATCTTGGAGATGTTGCATCTTGCTTCGAAACTAAAGGAATTAAAGTTAGAGTTGTCTGAGGACTTGCTTATGCATTTAGTTTTGATATCTCTTCCTGCACAATTTAGTCAGTTTAAGGTTAGCTACAACTGTCAAAAGGAGACTTAGACTCTAAATGAGCTAATTTCTCATTGTGTGCAAGAAGAGGAAAGGCTAAAGCAAGAGAAGACAGAGAGTGCTCATTTGGCAACTACCTCAAAGGACAAGAACTTAAAAAGAAAGAAGGGTAAGGAAGCTACAGGTGTCGCACCACAAATGAAACAACAGGATAAAGCTTTTGCCTGTTTTTCCTATGAAAGTACCGCACATAAGAAAAAGGATTGTACCAAATATCACGCATGGCACACAAAGAAAGGCACATTTCTTGCTTTGGTTTGTTCTAAGATTAATTTAACTTTGGTACTTATACACACTTGATGGCTAAATTTTGGTACTACTACTCACATCAGTGTGTCTATACAGGGTAGCCTGAGCTAACGAAAGCCAGTTGATGGTGCAAGATACATCTATGTGGGCAATGGTAAAGCAGTAGAACTTGAGGCTATTGGAACTTTTAGGTTATTGTTAAAGACCGATTATTATTTGGATTTGAATGAGACT
Source organism: Erythroxylum roraimae (assembly GCA_027568915.1). Taxonomy (NCBI): domain Eukaryota; kingdom Viridiplantae; phylum Streptophyta; class Magnoliopsida; order Malpighiales; family Erythroxylaceae; genus Erythroxylum; species Erythroxylum roraimae. The sequence continues at coordinate 25,769,813 of JAOSBL010000210.1, forward strand.
TATGTTGTACCGTCATTTAGACAAATTTTAGTTTTTACTTTTGCACTAGACAAATGTGGTTACTCTTGTTCATTTGGAAATGGTCAATTTAGTCTTTTTCAAGATTCAATACTTGTTGGTACTGGTTTTTTATCATTTGTTGATAACCTATATTTGATTAATACAAGTGCATCATATAATGAAACTTTGTATGTATTTAGAGATATAAAGCGAAAATTAACCAATGAAAATTCTGCTTCATTATGGCACAAAGTGAAAATTCTTGATCACTTTGGTTATGCGGACTTTGAAAATTGTGTTAATTGTATTAAAGGGAAACAGACAAACCTAAGGAAATCATATGCCAACAGGGCTATGGACGTCTTAGATCTCATGCATACAAACATTTGTGGGTCATTCCCTACAGCTTCACGGAATGGTCAGCAATATTTTGTTACATTCATAGACTATTACTCCCGTTATAGTTATCTGTATCTCATTCATAAGAAGTCCCAGTCTCTGGACATGTACAAAAACTATAAGGTTGAGGTTGAGAATCAACTCAACAAAAGAATAAAAAATGTCAGATCTAATTATGGTGGTGAATACTATGGTAGATATGACAGATCAGGTGAACAACGTCCAGGACCATTTGCTAAGTTCCTTGAAGAATGTGGTATCGTCCCATAATACACAATGCCAATATGTCCTAGCATGAATGGTGTTGCTGAAAGGCGAAACAGACCACTGAAGGATATGGTAAGGAGTATGATTATTCATTCTACTTTACCAGAATCTCTTTGGGGAGAAGCATTAAAAACTGCAACTTACATACTCAATAGAGTTCCAACTAAAGCAACTACCAAAACCCCTTATGAGCATTGGACGGGCAAAAGGCCCAGTTTGAATCACTTACACGTTTGGGGTTGTCCTACTAAGGTAAGGCCATATAAGCCAAATGAAAAGAAACTGGATTCCAGAACTGCTAGTTGATATTTTGTTGGATACTCTGAAAGGTCTAGGGGTTACAAGTTTTATGATCCCAATATAAAGTCAATTTTTAAGATGGAAAATGCCCAATTCTTTGAGGATGTAGAGTTTGGAAGGAGAGATAAGGTGAGAGACATTGTCTTTGAAGAGGAATATGTTAATATTCCTCTAGTTGTTATTGAAAATGATATGAGTTTTATTCCTAATATTGTCGAATTAACAAATCCAGAACAATAAGACAATGTTGAGGAACTCCCTGTTTAGATCACAAAAATTATTCCAGAAGAATAAACTCACCAACCTTAAGAACCAGTGTCATTAAGGAGATCCACTAGAGAAAGGAGAAGTGCGATTCCAGATGATTATGTCATATTTCTCCAAGAACATGAGGTTGACATTGGCGTTGTGGAAGATGATCCAATCAACTTCCATTAGGCCATGCAAAGTTCTAACTCTCAAAAGTGGATTGATGACATGAATGAGGAGATAAAGTCCATGAAAGACAATGACGTTTGGGATCTTGTCTCATTTCCTGAAGGTGTGAAACCCATCGGTTGCAAATGGATATTTAAAACCAAGAGGGATTCGAAGGGCCTTGTAGAGAGATATAAGGCTCGTTTAGTTGCCAAAGGCTTTACACAAAAAGAAGGCATTGATTATAAAGAGACTTTCTCTCTGGTTTCATTGAATGACTCTTTTAGAACTACAATGGCACTTGTGGCACATTTCAACCTTGAGTTGCGTCAGATGGATGTAAAGACTACGTTTCTTAATGGTGACATTGATGAGACAATTTATATGATGCAACCAGAAAACTTTGTGTCAAGAGACCCAAAGCAAATGGTTTGCAAATTGAAGAAATCCATTTATGGGCTCAAACAAGCTTCCCGTCAATGGTATTACAAATTTCATCAAGTTGCTCTTTTGTTTGGTTTTGAAATGAATGCAATTGATGATTGTATATACCATAAGTTCAATGGGAGCAAGTTTATTTTTCTGGTTTTATATGTCGATGACATATTGTTTGCCATCAATGATATAGGCTTATTGCACGAAAACAAGAGCTTTCTGACAAAGAAATTTGAAATGAAAGATTTTGGTGATACCTCTTTTGTATTAGGGATACAAATACACCGAGATCGCTCTTGGGGTATACTTGGGTTATCACAAAAGAGCTATATCAAGAAAATTCTTAAGAGGTTTGACATGCAGGATTGTAAACTAGGTGACACCCTTGTTGCTAAGGGAGACAAGTTTATATATGTACATATATATAATATATATATGTACATATATATATTATATATATGTACATATGTATA